>PVIA01005866.1:0-107402 GCA_004024845.1 Tonatia bakeri
CCCCTGGTCTAGAACTAGAGTAGCCGGATGAGTTCGAGACCTACACACCTGTCATACACACAGGCGGTCTCTCCTGTTGAATGCCTGCATTTCTTGCTTCCCATCCACAAGAGGCTCCCTTTCCTCCCAGCCTCTTCTTTCTGCCCCAGCCCGCACTGCTCACCTCTCTGGGGCTGGGCCTGCTCCCTCCCGCACGTGTCTTTGTGCTGGGCCAGCCCTCGGATCACGACGAACTGGCCGCAGTCCAGGCAGAGCTCGGTCCGGCTGCCACAGTGGTGCTCGTGGATCTCCAGCTTGCCGAGGCGCACGGCTACCCCGCAGAACTTACACTCAGTGGGGCGCTCCTGGCATTCTGTGGTCTGTGGTGGGGCAGGGAGGGGGTGGGCAGGATTGGCATGGTCACTGGCCTGCAGTGACTGGACTGCAGCCCATTTGGGGACAAGAGCTTATTTCCCTAGGGGATGAAAGCCAATAAGAAAGCAGGGGGAAGGGCCAGAGTGGGGCTCTCTTCAGGGAATCTGAGCTCTCCTAGGCTCACGGACATAGCAAACCCGTTTTTTTCCCTTTTATTGATTTCAGAGGGGGGGAAGGGAGGGAGAAAGAGAGGGAAAGAAACATTGATGTGAGACAGAAACACTGGTCAGCTGCCTCTCGTACAGGCCCCAACCAGGGACTGAACCTGCAGCTCTGGCATGCTCCCTGAATATGAACTGAACCCGCAGCCATTCTGTTTGTGGGATGGCGCCCAATCAGCTGAACTAGTTGCCTATTGTTGCCCAGGCCCACTTGGGTGAGGAGAGAGGTCAGATGGAAGTGTTTATTATGGGCCCCTCCCTCCCTCTCCTCCCAGGTTGGCCACTTGGTGGTAAAGGATGAGTCACACTTGCTTCTCACCTCGTGAAACTCCAGCAAGTGCTTCTGCATGGTCTGCTGGCACATCGCACACCCGACCTGAACGGAGACAGAGAAACGCTGGCCCTACCAGCACCCGCTGCCTTCCCCCACGTCTGCCCTGGCTTCACTGCCCTGGCTGTAGGTTTGGGTCTGTGAGCGCTTAGGAGCCAGGATCAGGTGTGGTCACCTCAGCCCCTCTGTGGCACCAGCCCTGGGCTCAAGAAGAGTTTGGGGGACCCACGGAGTTGAAGGGGACACCTGAGCTTGAGCATCTATCTCCAGAAAGACAGTTGAGGGGCCCCAGGGGGGACTGACATGAAAGAGCAGGAAAGGAAAGTCAGCCTTGGACTGACCTTGGCTATGACTGCCTTCTAGAGCCTTCCTTTCCTGCTTCCCCTGTTCACAAAAAAGAACATTCCGCCTTTCCTGAAACAGGGAGCCCTCGCCTCAGCTACACCCACGAGCCTGTGGGGAAAGGGCTGGGGATGGGAAAATCAGGGGTCTACTCAGTTTAGTATGAGGAAGACAATCACTCTGTCCTCTTTGCAGAGGGGCTGGCACATGCAGGGCCGGGTGACTAGCCCAGTTGCTGCAGCCCAGACCCAGGGCAGACTCCTCCCCAGTGCCCAGCACTCCCGCTCTGCCTGCCCCTCCTACGGCCGCCTCACCTGCTGGTGCCCCGTCTGGCAGTGCTCCTCCAGCTTTGCCTGCAGGACGGGCTCCTTGCAGTCTGGGCAGAGGACCAGGAACAGCAGGCAGTGCGCCTCGTGGAGAGTCAAGTGGGCAGAGGCCACGCTTCTCTTGCTGTGAGGTCAAGGGGGAAGAAACTCAGGTTCATGTCATGGTCTAGAACATGGAGCCCTATTTTATACCCAGGAATTCTGGGTTAAGAAATGTCGAGGCCTCAAGCCCTTAAAATACGATGATGAGGCCACTTGTCCCTGTTGGTCCCCAAGCAGAACAAAGTTAACTTATAGAATGAGTATAGAAATGCTCTTTTTTCTTTTTTTTTAATTTATTTTAATCATTGTTCAAGTACAGTTTTCTCCCCTTTACTCCCAATCCACCCCACCCACCCCTCCCTCCCAACTTCCCTCCATTACCACCCTCCCCCTAGTTTTTATCCATGTGTCTTTTAACTTTGTTCCTGTAAACCCTTCCCCTTTCCCCCTGAAACTCCCTCTTATCTCTCCTCTGGTCACTTTCCGCATAGAGGACAGGCAGAAAGGAATGCTCTTAACGTTGCCCAGGGCTAGTGAGGATGAGTGGAAAGGAGCAAGAGGGACAGACCCACAAAGGGGACCCAGGAAAGTTTTGGGGGCGATGGGTAGGCTCATTATCTAGACCAGGGTGATGGTTTCATGGGTATATAAACATGTCAAATGTATCAAACGGTATACTTTAGAAATGTACAATAAATGCAACATATGTCAATTATATCTCAGTAAAGCTGTTTCCAAAAAAATGAAATGACAAATACTAAATTCTTTCAAAGATTTTGTCTTGTTTTCAGGTGTTCCCCTGCCTGGCCCATAGCGGGCTGAGAGTCCAAGCGGGCACTCCCATGCTTGCTGCAAGGGCCACGCCGACATTCAGAATCCGCACAACTCGGCGGGTGAGAGGCCACCCACTGGCCCCCTGCCCCCAGGTTCCCCAGTGCAAAACAAACCCACAGAGAGACCCCGAGTCCTTTCTTGGAGACCCCAAAGAACACAAGCTTCTGAGTCTCCCAGTTCCTGGACATGGTGTTTCTTAAGACTCCTTATTACCAAGAAATGCCTCCTTTCACTTCAATCAGCTCTTGCTGTGGTAGCTTGGGATGGGGAGACCCAGTGCCTGTGTCTCCAAAGGCCCAAACAATGATGGGAGTTGTATGCCCAAGTCCCTGGCAAAGGAGAGGTGACTGGGGAGAAGGCAGAGCCCTGCTCCTCTGGTCTGAGCAAGCTCTCAGCTCTGCGCCACCCAGGCAGACAGCTCAGAGGCTGCCTTGCTCTCCCTTCCTCTGTTTTTGCCCCACTGCCGGGCCTGGCCCCTTCCCCCTCTGCTCTCCCTGCTCTGTTCCCTCAGCTCCTTCTCCTGCATTGGTCCAGACACCCAAGAGCCGGGGGGATCAGGCTGGAGCAAAGCTGCCTACAGGTAGGCAGCTTCCATCGACAGTGAGGCCCTTCAGTGGGCCGGGGCCCCTGAGTTAGAGGTGCAGTCCTGTCCCCCGGTCTGTCTCCTTTCCCTATAGCTCCTTCTCAAGGAGGGTGGTGTGGGGAGGTTGGTCCTGGACCGGTGTGCAGACCATATGATCAGAACCCCAAATTAGGACTGTGAGTAGGGGTGGGGACAATTAGCCTGGCTCTTTGGCTTCAGGACTGGCCCGGAGAGTCTAGACTACCTCGAGGGGTGGGGGGAGCGCGGTTGAGTGACGTAAGGTCGTGCTGACCACTTTTCATCATCCCATTGTCCCAGAGATCCCCAGGGTCTAAGCCTTCCTTCCCGAGGGGCCACAGCGCCCAGCTGGCCCCTCCCTGGTATTTTTTATGCCTGGACCGCCTCCTCCTCTGTCTGCCCTCTCACCGGGCAGCCTGAGGTCGCCCCTAGAGAAGCAACTCCTTACCAGTTCCTGCACACCTGGACGGCTCCCTCCATGGCCTCCTCTCCGTCTCAGGAGTCTTCCTGTTGAGTTTCGTTTCTTGCAGAAACAAAACTGAAAGTGTTCCAGCAGCCCTGCCCACAGCTCCAGGCAGGGACGGGTTTTCAGAATTCTCAGCCAAGGGCTGCCCCACGGTTCCTGTGGCTGACCTGCCCACACAGGGAGCCCCTCTGTGGCGTGGCAGCCCAGCCGGCCCCTGCTGCCTCCCTTAGCCCGCAGCTGCTGTCACAGGCTGTTACTACCCCCAGAGGGTGGGAGCCGGAAGCCAGGCCTCCCCTGGGGCCACAGCCCCTCTCCTCCCCCAGACTGGCTTCACTGCATGGGGTCTCTCCCGACCCTTCCACAGTGACCATCCCCTCTGCTGCTCCTGTCACTGGTCCTCCCTCTGCAGGAACGAGTGAGCGCACAAGCAGTGCTGAACTCAAAGGCTGCCGCCTGAGAGCAGCTCCTGAACCTCCCGCACCCTGCTCCGGGCGGGGTGGTGACGACTGCGCAAACGGGGTCCGGGAGGGATTGGGGATGCACGGTGTCGTGCACCAAGACGCAGCTTGGTGACTTAGGACAACAGCCTGTCCCCCTCAGTCCCTTTCCTTACTTGTAAATAATTGCAGCAAACACGACCATCACTCTGACAAGGTGACAGCAAGTGAGGAAGGTTCTGTCGTGGTCATCCCCGTCTTCAGACGAAGAGACGAAGCACCGGTGGGTGGTGTCACATGGGTGTCACACAGTCAGCAGGCAGCAGCAGAGGGAGGCCTGGCCCGGGGGGGGGGGGGGGGGGGGGGGGGGGAGCGCCCTGGGCTTCTCTCTCCAGGGAGGTCGCGTCTGGATCCTGATAGGGCCGTTACCTGGCAGCTCACGTCATCAGAGCCTTTGGGCTTTTGTTTCTCATCTGTGGGACTCAGGTGGGGACCTGGAGGGTTTCAGGAGACCAGGTGCTCCCCAAAACTGTGCGCAAACTTGCTTCCAGGTGAGTATGTACCTGTTCCCAAGGAAGAGCCGACGTTTTTAGCAGACACTCCAAAGGAGTCCACAACCCCGGCAGTTACAACGACTGGACTCATTGACTTGCAGGTCTGAGAGTGAAAGGAATCAAGGTCTGTTAAAGCAGCACATGCCCCAGCTTAGGCACGCATCACTGAGCCTGGTGAACACAGAACATCTGTTCGGTGTCCCTGCGTTCTGTTTGCAGGGGAAGAAGAGTGCAACTGGCTCCATAACGAAAATGATAAAACTGTATCTAATTGTTCAGGGACTTGAAGAATTTACAAGTAATTGAATCTTCATTAGAAACATTTGGACATTGTAAACTCCAGGCTGGAATTTTTAGAAAGGGTTTAATGTATATTTCTGTTTCCCAGAATTTTATTCATAAAAAGTCAAGCTCGTCTTTAGTTATCTTCCACATTCATTTTTATTGTTCATAAGCAAAATTAAGAGGTTAATATGCAACCCTGGCTGGTGTGGCTCAGTGGACTGAGTGCCAGCCTGTGAACCAAAAGGTACTGGTTTGATCCCCCATCAAGGCACATGCTTAGGTGTGGCCCAGGTCAAAATTTTATTTGTTTTTAGAGAGAGGGGGAGGGAAGGAGAAAGAGAAGGAGAGGGAGAGAAACATCAGTGTGTGGCTGATTCTCACATGCACCCCAGGCATGAGCCCTGACTCAGAGATGAACCAGCAATGCTTTGGTTCGCAGGCCGGCACTCAACCCACTGAGCCAAACCAGCCAGGGCTAAATAAATAAAATCTTAAAAAAAAAAAAAAGAAAAGAAACCAGTTTCTTGAAACCTATCCACGTAATTAAAAAAAAGATGTTAATGTGCAGTTAGAGAATTTTGATTGTGGTTTTGCCCATTTGTCTGAGCATTTCATTTATTTTAACTTCAGCAAGCACACCATGTACATAACTTTACAACAGCTGATAAATCCATAGCAGCTTTTCACTAATACATGAAGCCGCCCCTCCTGGTGTTTGGAAATCAATAAGAGATCACTAAGGCAAGGGTGGGTGATGCTTAAAGTGCTTAGCATGGGGCCTGGCCATTATCGGGGCTCTGGGTGCTAGGGGTGGGAAGACAGCAGCTTCCAAACTTGTCCACAAATTGGAATTGCTTGGGGAACTTCCAGAAAACCGCTGATGTCTGCCCAAACCCAGAGAGTGTGATTTCACTCATCTGGCTGGGACTTGGGAGCTTTTGAAAGGTCCCAGGCAATTCTAACATGCAGAGAAGGTGGGAGCCGCTGGGCAGGAAGAGAAGGCTGGTTCTGGGTTCTAGGCTGACACTGAGACTCCAGCCTCAGCCCTTGGCCCTTGTCTTTCCCCCCTGAAGAATAAGAGAATCAGGAAGATGAGCTTCACTGAGGGCTCCGGAAGTGGAGATGTGCAGTGTGGGGACAGACCCTTGGTGCTCACGGAAGAAAGGCTGGGACCGAGCTGCTGCACAGGGGGATCAGCGGGCAGAGGTCCCAGGATAGCCTGTGCTTCCTCCTCATCGCTGCCCTGTCCCTGGATGAACCGATAGAGGATGAAGGGACCTGGCCCCAGGAGTGGGGCTGGGAGAGCCTAGGATTCACTGAGCACCCAGCTCTCCTATCTGCCTGTGGGTGAGCTCACAAGAAAACCCACACAAATCAAGATCCCTTGGGGCCAGCCCAGAGTAGCACCCAAGATATGGGAACAGGATGTGGAGGCTGCTTGCGTACCCTCCCCGACTCTGCTCAGTAGACCCACTCTGATGTGCACCCGCCCCCTCCCCACCCTGTGGTCCTCAGAACTCGCCTAGACCCTAGACACAGCCGTACTAACAGCAGGATTCCAAACCTCGTGTCGAACGATGGTACCAACAGGCCGAGGGGATTCTTAGAAGTTTACACTGTGGGTGGGAGCAGCTTTCCTGAGGAGGATAACAGGATTAAGGAAAAGGCCCAGACAAGGCCTCCAGCCTCTGCCAGACCCTAAAATTCATTCAGGTGCTGAATGAAAGACAGTGTGCGGTAATAATAATAATAATAAAGTGATAGGAAGTAAGGGTGAATGAATGCTGAAATGTTTTCTGTATTCCAGGCATTATACTAATCATTTTACAGGCATTGTTTTTCAAAATCTGCCCAACAGCTTTGGTATAACAACTATTAACCCTATTTACTCCTATAGAAACGAAGGCACAGAGAGGTTCAGTACTTTGCTCAAGGCCACACAGCGAATGTCAGAGCTGGGATTCAAACCAGGGTGCTGTGACTAGGGGTCTATGTACCTAAGCAAGATACCACCCGCTGCTTTGACAGCCGGTGGCAGGGAGACTGGGTTAGCCCCTGATTCCTTCCTCATCGGTGGATCAGTGGGGCAAATCCCTTAATCCCCTGACCTTTGCTTCCCACTCTGGTCTGCCTCTAGGCGGTCTTGTGAATATTGGCAATAATGAAAAAAACTGAGCTTTCACACATGTTGTCCCCACCTGACACCTCAAATGGAGGGGTGGGCAGAGATGTAGAGGGGTGCCAGGGCGAGACAGCGGGAGGACAGGAATCAGTGACGGGCCATGGGGGCGGGACTGGAAAGGACCACGAGGTTTTTTCATCCACCTCTTAACGTTCTTCCATGATGTTTCCTCTTTCCGGCCCGTCTCACCGTGCACCACCCCTACCCTTGCATAAATGTCACCGGTTCCTCAGGATCTACTCCCATGGTATCAATGACAAAGGACCTACCTCCTCTGTCCCTGGTGATGGGTAGTTGCTTGTCCGTCTGTTGCCCCAACTCACCCCCCACCAGCCGCGGGTGTAGGCAGTCTGAGACTCATCACCTTCTGCAGCAGGGCCCCACAGGCTCTGTGCCTAGCAGGCCGGGAGGTGCCATGCTGGGCTGTGCACTGGAGGTCCGTCAGACGCCAGCTCGCCAGGAGGGAGGTGAAGGGTGCGTGTCTGAGGTTAGTAGAGCAGAAGTCAGCAATCTCCACACCCCTGCCCGCCTGCCCCCCAGAACCTGAGGGTGCTCAGAGAGCACTGATGGCCCTTTTCTTCTGAATTTTAGACATATGTAATTTTATAACTAATGCAGGATTATGCTGCCTTAAAAAAATGAGACTATTACAGATAAAGTGAAATTTCCGAGTTGTGGCCATTGTAACTGGAGGGTACAACCAGGCACACTCTGGCTGACACAGAAGCCTATCCCCATTCCCACCACTGCACAAATCTACCCGCCCCTCCTTGCCGCTGTGGGCTCACATGATTTCATCATTCCACTCCCCACTTCTGGCCGGTTGCCAACCCTTCCCCAAACCCAACCCCATAAAAAATCAGATGAGAAATGCTCTGTTGTGAGCTTAGAATTCCTCTCCGGGACACTGTGGCTACCGACTTGGCAGCTGTCAGGGGTTTCCGACAGTTCCTTTGTGCCAGGCCCGTGGGTCAGGGGCCAGGGGAGCGGAGCCAGGCCCTCCAACTGATTTGGCGGGCCTGCCCAACGCTACCTTTCACCGGGAGGAGCGAAAGGGGAAGCCGAAGCTCTGGGCTGGACCAGGGGAAAGAAGAATAATGCACATCTCAGTGCATTGTTTTGAGGATAAAATGAGAAATTGTATGTCAAAACTGCACAAGGTCACGGGGGGTAGGAGAGAATAGTAAAAGGTTATTTCAATAGCTGACTTAGAAAAACAGTGTTAGCGAGGCTTTCTTCTTTCAAGGGATCACCGAGCTAAGGAAAATGATGTAATGACAGAGGTATTTCACTTCCCAGACAAAAATTACACGGTGGAATTGTGCCCGCTTCTGTCGGTCGGCCGTGCCTGCAGAAGGATCCTGTGGTCGGAGTGGGCCTGAGTCCCGGGAGCGGTGATCACAGAGGCTGCAGTCTCCCCAGGCACATGTTTGGGTGGGAGTTTGTTTTCCAGACCACATGCGATGCACAAAATGACTGGTCTGTGGATGCCATTCCAGCCCAGGGGGATCTGCGACTGTGTTTGGAGCCTGGCTGGGTGGCAAAGTCAGGGGATGCCCCGCTGGCTCTTGCTTAGCTGGCATGCAAGGGGAGGAACCTGGTCATTAGACGTGGGCAAGCAGCAGCAGCTCCGTGGCTTCTGTCTGCATTTGTGGTCCCGAGTACTTTTCCCTTCCCTTCTCTGCCAGAGCTCTGTTCCCACACATTCCAGTTCTTTTTCCTGGCTAAAGCCCCGCCTCACCCACTCCCCCATCCCATTCCCACCCAACCAGCGACCACAGCTCTCCTCTTTGTCCCCCAGAGGGACATTTCCGGGACAGTGGTCAGGGGCTTTGTCTTTCTCTCAGGTGATTTATTTAGACCTCAGTTGTGGTACAGCCACCTTAGTTGCTGCTAAATCTCATGGGACACAGGACACATGACTATGCACATCAAATCTCTCATTGTCACTTCTTTGAGGAGTAAAAGAGGAAAACTCCAGACCCGAGCATCCTTTTATTATTGGAAGTAGGACTGAACTTACCATGCATAAGTCGCGGTGATGAGCAGCCACTCAGACCTCATTGTAGAGAATAATTAGTCTTTTAATTTTTGACAACGGAAACTTATATTCATGTCTTGAATTAAAGCGTCCTTTCTGTGTCTCTGAGAGTTTCCGTCTGCCTTGTTCTTGACATCACGTGGCCTTTCTTTCACTGGTGCGCTGGAGCTTTCTTAAAATGGCTAGCTGGGTGCTGAGCTGCTACTGCAGCCATCTCTTCCAGATCTGCCACCCATGAGGTCATGTGGGTTGCTTCAAACTGGCCTCGGTGGAAGTATTTACACCACAGAAATGGGCAAACACTGCCAATCAGAGTGTTCCTCCCCAAACCCCAGAGAGCTGGGGTTAAACCTGTAGCCGCTCATCACTGCTCTTCCAGCGCAGTGACGTGGCAGGAGCTCCACGCAGGTGGCCAGGGGTAGGTAGGTCAGGGGGAATCACTGAGAAGCAAACAGGCGAAGTTAAATAAAACTTTATTATTCCTTAGTGTATATCACGGAAATGTAAATATTCATTCGAAGGAAAGTTTATAGTCATCAGCTTTTTCATTGCCATGTTAATTTATTTCTTCCCAAAAAATCAAAGAAGGAATACTAATATATTTCAGCCAATATATCAGTATGGTTAGGAAAAAAAAATAAGGTACCATGTCAAGTCAACAGGGTGTTATTTTACAAAGTAGAGGGCGTGATCTGGGTTGAATTATTCCCTTACCCACATTTGCTATTATAAGATATTGTAGGTGTGGTAGAGCCCACCTTATTTTCCACTTTATTTTATATGTTAATTAATTTATTTAACAACCAAATGGCTTGTATACACCTAGCTCAGGGACCACGATCACGATCTATGAGAGAGCTCATAGAGCCTTAGAGAAGTGAAGCTGGCCTGCAAAGAAATGAATGTAGTTGAACTTGATAAACCAAGTTCATACCAAGATATGTTCTCACCATGTGAGTGTGTGCTTGTGTGTGTGTGTACCCGGGGATGAGGGGTGAGGAGGGTGGGATGCAGACTGAGGGGGCGTGTGGAAGTGGACGAGCACCTTGCACTTGGGTGGGTACACACCTATTGTCTCACACAGGTGTGGCAAGCAAAGGGAAGGTGACACACTGCTTCCATCCTTTAAGAGGAGTGCTTAGCACATTAACATTTAATATAATTACTCATATGGTTGAATTTAGGGCTGCCACACTGTTGTCATTTGTTTTGTATGTCTCCTGTCTTTTGTCCCTTTCACTTCCTTTCTTGCCTTCTTTGGATTGTTTGAACATATTTTAGAATTCTATTATAATTTATCCCTTTTTTTTAGCTATATCTCTTTGTATTACTTTTAAATTGCCCTAGAGATGACTGTGGTGGGCTGAAAACGGACCCTCTAAGATGTCTAAGTTCTAATCCCTGGAACCTGTGAGCATGGTCTTATATGTCAAAGGGGACTTTGTATGTGATTAAATTAGGGATCTTGCAAAGGGGAGATTATCCTGGGGCCTGGTGGGCTCTAGATGGAATCACAAGTTTCCCTAAAATGAGGAGGCACAGGGAGATTTGACTAGAAGACAGAAGAGGAAAGGTATGGTGATGACGAAGCAGAGAGATTTGAAGACGCTCTACTGCCGGCTTTGAAGCTGGACGAAGGGGCCATGGTCCGAGGAATGCAGCTCTAGAACCCGACAGCCAAGGAAACAGACTCTCCCCCAGAGCCTCCCCAGGGATCTCAGCCCCACCGGCAGCTCGGCTCCTGGCTGCTGAAGCTGACTTGGGACTCCTGACCTCCAGAACTGCAAAAGGGTGAGCACGTCATTTGACACCCCCATTCTGCAGTAATTTGTTACTGTAGCTATAGAATACTAATCCAATTACAATTTATATCCTTAACTTTTCTTGGACTAATGCAAGCATCTTTGTTTCTGAAGATGTTGGCTGCTCTCTGAAGTATCTGGCAAGAATCTATGGTTTCCCTGTATGTACTTTGACGTTTTCCTTGGGCTGCTGTCTAGATTTTCTCCTTCTCTTTGGTTTTCAGCAGTTGGATAATGATTTGCCTAAGTACAGTTTTCTTCACATTTATCCTGCTTGGGCTTTGATGAGTTTCTTATATCTTTAAATTTATGCCCTTTGCCAAATTTTGGAAAAATTTCAGTCATTTTTTGCAAATATTTTTCTGCTCTATTATTTCTATCTCTTTCTACAATCCTGATTAAATGTACGTTAGACATTTTGATATTTCCTCACAGGTCCCTGAGATTCTGTTCCTCAAAAAAATTTTTTTTCTTTGTTCTTCAGATTGGATCATTTCTTTTTTAAATTTTAATCTTTATTTATTTTTATCCACACTCAAGGGCATGCTTATTGACTTCAGAGAGAGAGGAAAGGAAGGAGAAAGAGAGGGAGAGAAACATCAGTTGGCCACCTCTTGTATGCACCCTGACCAGGGACTGAACCTACAGCCCAGGCACATGACCTGACTGGGAATTGAACCTATGACTCTTCAGTGTATGGGACAATGTTCCAATCAACTGAGCCATGCCAGCCAGGGCCAGACTGGATACTTTCTATTGATCTAGCCTTAAGTTCACTGACTCTTTCCTCTGTCATCGTCTATCTGCTGTTAATATTTAATTTCAGATATTGTATTTTTCAGTTTTAGAATTTCTACTTGATTTGTTTTTATAGCTTTTATCTGTTGAGATTTCCCATCTGTTCCTTAGGAGCATTTTTCTTTATGTCAGTGAGTGTGGTTACTATAACTGTTTTAAAATATTTTTCCACTAATTACAATATATGGGTCATTTTGGCGTAGGGCTCTGTGGATCATATTATCTTTTTTAGAATTGGTCCCAAGTATCTGTTTCTTGTCAAACAATATGGGATTGAATCTAGTGCACTGTGAATATTATGTTGTAGAGACTTTGGGCTCTGTGATGGTCCACTGAAAAGCATCGAGCTGGTGTTTTTTAAGCAGGCAATTAACTGACTGGAAACATTTCATTGCCCTAATAATTTAAATATTTAACTACTGTATTGAGAAGATATAGGGAAGGAAAGGAGAAATGGGTGGGTCCAGTGTAGTAGGTTTTGTGTAAGAGGGATGACACTTCTTTTATTGGAGGAAGTCAATAAAGAGCTTCTGAAATTGAGAAGTTACAAAATAGTTTATTTTATTTAGAAATATGGTGAGAAAGTGATAGAAGTAGTGTCACAAGTGTATGCCTCTGGGGAGTGGGAAGAAGCAGGGTGGACAGAGTAATTTCATTTGTTGTTGTTAAAGTAATCTATTTGGTGCTGTTGAACATCTTGCTTTAGTTTGTTATTGGGGCTATCTCAACCTCTAGTGCTGCCGGGGGCTGGGAGAGCAGAAGAGACACCGGGCTGATACAATGACAGCCACTAATGGCCAGATTAGAAATGTCACTAAGAGAGTGGACTCTGTCATCTTTCATTCCGGGGAGACGTCCATGTAGAGGTTCCGATGGGGAAAGCAAGCAGGTGATGCTGATCAGACCACACAGGCTTATTTTGCCTTGACAGCAGCCTGTCGGTGGGAAGAAACACCAAGTGTTCGGAGTAATCAAGAAATCCTCGGGCAAGTGGCAGGGAGAGCACTCACATTCATACACAAGCCAAAGCGCCACCTCTCTGTCTCCTTACTCCACCCATCCTTCCAGGGTCATCTGAATCATCTCGGTGAGGATGAAAAGTACTGCACGTGTCAATTTCGAGTTAGGTGTGTATATTCACCCTTTTGGAATTGCACTATGGGGAGCCATTTTAGTGTGCTAAGAAACCTTTCCTCTCTTCTGCTTGTACAATTCCATCCTGTTGCAATTCTTTCCTGTTTTTGTTTGTTTGTTTGTTTTTTTACAATCATGTTCAGGGCACTGCCCCTTGTTGGTTGAAATTAAACAGAACTAGATTACTTACTTACTCACATCTTGTAAATGACAGCTGGGGCTTTTCAGATAGCTTCTCTGCTGCCCTCATTTTTGTTTTTTGTTGTTTTGTTTGTTTTTTTGGCTGGCATTTTAAAGCAGAGATCTAACTTTCCAGGTTTCATTATTTCATATTTCTATTTTAAATAAAATTTGATCTTTCTATAGACTTTAAGTATATTTTAAACCAATCTCCTCATATATATTATACAAATAAAACATTGTTATGAATATGTTAAATTATCAAGAAGAATACTTGTTTACTCACTATTCAGCTTAAGAAAGAAAACGTTAGATATAACAGTGACGTGTGCATTTCTACAGCTGACTTACCCCCACACAGCCTTACGTTCTTGAGACTTACCCACATGCAAACATGTAGCTCTAGTTTACTTAGTTGAGATGCTGAAAGGGGTCTAATGATGAACCGTGCTTCAGGTTGTCAGTCCATTCACCTGTAAATTAGGATTTATGATTTTCCATTTTATTGTCATTAGAAACAATATCACAATACAAAGTCTTCAAAAGGACTGACATTAATATGCTCAGAAAGATTTTCAAAGAAGAAATAAGAAGAAAATGCTATAAAAAGACTAAGGACAAAAAAGAAGGCATTCTTAAAGGAAATTAAAAAAACTCAACAGAAATTTTGCAAGGTAGAGGTGAGAAAACTCCTCCCAAACAAAGCAAAAAAAAAAAAAAGACAGAAAGGGAATACAGATGCGAAGTTATAAGAAAACTGGACTGTCAGTTTAGGAGATCCAACATCCAAATAATTGGAGTTCCAGAAAGAGAATAGAGAAAATGGAGAGGAAGAAATAGTCAAAGAAATAAGTTAATAAAAATTTTCACAACTAAAGAATATCAGTTCACTGAGATTTCCACGTGCTCAGTCTAAGAAAAGGCAAGATCCTAATAAAATGGCAGTTAATATGAAATTTCAGCAGCCCCTAAGAAGGGGAAGAGAAGCTCCTGTGAATTCCCAGAGAGGACAAAAAACACAGCAGACATCCTTGGAAAATCAAGAGCAAGACTAGATTTAGACATTTTGAATAGTGACACAGTCTTGGCTGGTGTGGCTCAGTTGGCTGGGCATCACCCTGCAGGGCCAAGGGTTGCCAGTTCGACTCCCGGTCAGGGCACATGCCTCGATTGTTAAACAGTGACACTAAAAGTTAAGAAGCAAAAGAAAAGTGCCTTTAAATTTAAAGGAATTTTATATTCAGCCAAACTGTTAAGGCTGGGTGTAGAATAAAGGCATTTTGGAGACCTTTGCTGGGTTGAGTCTTGTAGTAATTTCTTTAGCACAGTGGTGGATGTTTATCTGTGAGCTGAGCTTGTACCCTTCCTTTGTGAGCTTCCCTTGTTTGGCTATGGTGTTAAGGTTGTGTCAACTTCATAAAATAAGAGTGTTTTTTCCTATTTTCAGGAGCAATGTATATAAAATTAGGCTTATCTGCTTATTGAACTTTTCCTTCTGTTTGAAAATATTCACAATAAGGTGATGGGAAAATAATTAGAGCAAAGGGGAAAATATGAATCCTCACTCAGCTCAAACGAATCTGTTGTTTCAGGTTTGCAGCCACTCAAGGCCATTGTTACTATTTCATGACACAAAACTTTGGACCCAGCATCCGTGTGGAAAAGGGGTCAAAGTTCACATTTTAGTTCAGACATCATTTATATACACAGTGATCAAAAGAAACTTGCCTAACTTAAAAACACACAGTACAGCTTCTTTAGTCCTTTGCTGCTCTAGTCCCCGCTCTAGCCCCAATGGCTTCTGGCTGGTCTAAATTTTCACTAGGGGGGGATAGCAACTATTCTCATGTTGTCTGAAATCTTTTTCCTTTATCTTACACTGTGAGCCTCACCTAAGCTCTTCTAGCATTAAATGTATGCAACCCCTTTAAAAATGCTAGAAACATTTATTTTGCGATATTTAAAATATCTTTAAAAGTATAAAGAATAGTATGAGAAACATTGCTGTATCCATTCCTGGGGAAATAATAAAACTTTGGTAGAGTTGAAACCCCTCCTCTCATCACAGGCCTCCCCACCAGCTTGAACTGAGACTACAGCTTGGTGTTCACTTACGCTGGTATTCTTTATGATTTCACAACTTCTGTCTGCATCCCCAAGCAAAATGTGGTGTTACAGTGCATGTTCTAAATTTTATACACGTTATCATCCTCCAAGTATTCTCCTGTAACTTGTTTTTTCAACAAATATTATAATCTTTCATTATGTGCTTGTAAGTTTCATTCATATTGATGTATATACCTCTAATTCCTTCATTTTTCCTGATATATAAATATTGGGCTTGAAAATACCTCAATTTATTCATTCATTCTCCTGTTATTAGATGTTTCCATTTTTTTTTTGCTCTTGCAAACACTATTACCATAACTTTCTTTTGTATGTCTCCTGTACATATGTGCAAAGGAAGTTTTTCTGGTCTTTGAACTTTTTGGCTTATATATTTCCTAGATAATTTTGGAAAAATTATGTATCCCTTTCTACATTTTTAAGTTGACATCTAAAATTTTTATCGTAATTTTAAACATTAATTTGAACTTTGTGAATCTGTCTTATGTTTAGGCTGAAAATGGCTGCATATCAATGATTCATACAGTTCAAACTAATAGCTGTAAAGAATATCACCATTATAAATACCATTTAGAAATAAAACTCTTACTTCACTTTTTAAGATGTATCCGATAGAGTCTAAATAGCATGGTAACTAAATACTTGCTATTACCCACTTTAAAAATATTCAAATAAACTCTTCCTCGATAGACCAAAATTTTATAGTTATTTTTCTGTGTATCTTATATTTCCATTCCCTTTGGCTCATAAAATCTCTTTTGACATGTTTTTCATTTGAAGTCTTCTATTGTTCTTTCCATCATATTTTTCTTTAGTAAAAACATTGTATATGTGTACATGAAATACTCATCTTTAAAAGTTTCTTATGCTAGTAAGACTCTAAGTGTTAAAATTTCCTTCTGCTCTGAATCATGACAACAATTACTAGTATACATTTGACCAAAACAACAGAAATGTAACTTACATTTTGATAATTAGCATATGTAAAAAGTGAGATTTGGTTGGAAAAGCAGAACAATAAGTTGAAGGGTTTTTTTGTTATCAATTAGCCAAGGATGAATGTTGCTTTTTTAGTTGGATAAAACAGGATTCAATGTAGACTCTGTTCCTATTTTTTGCTACAGGTGTGAGCCCTGGGCAACCTTGCTTATGTGAATGAACAGACAGAAATAGAAGCTTTTTAAAGAATACAATTTCTATTCTATGAACTTTTCCCGAGTCACATCAAATTCATCAAAAATCATGCAATGATCTGTCATAGAACGTTGTGATGTCACACCAGTTGACAGCTTAATTGGGCTCTCACTCAATTTTGTTGATAGCAAAAATTTGCAAATCACCTGACTCAGAAGAGCATTTGTTGCTGAAACATTTTGGGTTATTTTCTTGCTCCTCTTTCATGAAGTACATCAAAAAGTCTATTAGGATTTTCAAATGATAATTAAATATCTTTTTTGTGTAGAGGTATCATTTAAAACCCAATATATTCAGAAAGATTTTGGGAAATGAAAATATTGTTAATTTCAATGCATCTTACAAATGTAATACATCCTAGA
This sequence comes from Tonatia bakeri, assembly GCA_004024845.1. Taxonomy (NCBI): domain Eukaryota; kingdom Metazoa; phylum Chordata; class Mammalia; order Chiroptera; family Phyllostomidae; genus Tonatia; species Tonatia bakeri. The sequence continues at coordinate 16,614 of PVIA01005866.1, forward strand.
ATAAAAAATTATTTTCTATTATCATGTACTTTATTTATGTTTGTGTCAAAATGTTGGATGTACTAAGTTAGCTCAGTTGGCTTATGGGAAACCTCCTCTATATAACCTAATTGGCAAATTGGTCTTTAAAATTATTTTAAATTAAATTTATTGAGGTAATATTGGTATATGTACCCCATGTTCATTGCACTGTAACAGAAAGCAGGTGTGGCTGTCTGCCGCTACAAAAGCCAATATTTGAGAGGCAGGTGCTGATATAAAGGAAAGTGGTTTATTTTCAGATGCCAGTCACCTGGAGGATGGGGGATTCATGTCTCAAAGCCCATCCCCTACTCTCAGTGGAGGCAGAGGCTTTTATAAGGAGGAAGACAAGAACAGCACAAAGAGATGAAAGGAGGGGGTTGAAAAGTTCTCTGTGTGCAGACTAGCCCAGGCCATTCCGATAAGACAAGTGATGGCCCGATGTGGGTCATCCTGGTTTGTCATCCTGGCTTCACGTCACCCTGGCTCTGTGGTTGAAGGTCAGCAAATATCCTGGAGCTGGGATGCCGGAATATTGGAGTTTGTATCCTTTGAAGTTAGTTCCTAGAATTCTTATACAAACATGCTGTTCATCTACCAGCAACACAGTGGGCAGAGTCAGCACTTACAGAAACCATGTCAAAAGAATGGTGGGGGGGAGGTTACAATTTCCCACTGTTAAAAATCCTCACTCCATTATTGTTTCACTTCTGTGGAAGTTAGATGGTTGTAGCCAACACTTTCAGAAAACTAGAAAAATTCAGGATACAGTCTAATTCATAGGTGTAAAATAAAATTGTACAGACAATTGAATTAGAGCTTAATTTCCATCACTGTGCATAATAGATTCTATTGCAACCAACTTTTCTCCCCTGAACATTACCCTCATTTTTATCAATGAGCCAGATCAAAACCCATTAATTTACTGCATTAAGTCCAATTTTAATTGGGTTGATTATTTTCATAAACACTACAGTAATAACAACTGATCGTTTGGTCTTCTTAAATCTGCTTTGCTGGATGTTACAAGTAATTTTCAGGTTGAACTTTAATGAGCCCCTCAGGGCCAGGAAGTGAAGCCACACAGCTGCCATCAGGGTTTGCCTGCAGTACCTACAGGTTTGGGTAAACGACTCAAGCTCTTGCGGTTCCAAAGGTGTCTTGAGGTTCTTCCTTGACATCTCCCAGGAAAACAACCTTCTCTTCTCACCTGGAAAGACTGCCATGAACCATGTAAACGAGCAAGGTACCAGGCCATTTCTCTAAGGGGCCCTTATTGGCTCCAAAGTCAATCTTTATTTCTTACAGATTTTTGCTGACATCCAGGTCGAAGCTTCTCTCTTTCAGACATGACATCCCACACAAAATCTTGGTTAATAAAAGCACAATTGGAAATTGGGAGAAATCAGATTTTTATTGGATTCATGAAAACAAACATATTGCCATGAAAGTAATAATACTTACTCACTAAGATTTTTTAAATTCTGGAGAGATCAAGCAAGGAGAAAAATATAAATGCTCCAATATTGTCACAATTTACCAAACTGCTCTAAGAAAACAAACAAGTTTTTTAAAATCAGCAATATTTTGAATAAAGTCACAAGAATGATAATTATCTTCAGTTCATTCAGACCCATAGCCAATTCTTATTTATCCTAATTATTTGCCAGTATTTCTAGGAGCCCAGTCATTCCCCAGAGCTCCACAAATCCCAATCTATTTCAAAGGTACGTTCTGAAATTTATTCTCAGAAACTCATGTTTTAGACTAAGTCAGAATGTGTAACATTTTTTGCATATAATCAGAGTATAACAATGACTGTCTCTAAATGACAAAAAATACTTCAAATGACATGGTTATAGGTCATATTACAATGCGCTTGACAAAGGAATTTGCTTTTTTCTAACAACATTTTAAACATAACAATCATACTTACAAATAAAAGTATATCAGACCAAGAAATCAATTAATTTGTTCCCCACTGTCAATTGTACCTGAGGTTTCTGTTGGAAAATAACAATTGGTTTTGTAAAAATCACAGACAGCTTTTAGCTTTTTCATTTGTCATTTGCTCTGTTTTACTATCCATTCATGTGCTTTTACTTTCTTATATCTTTTTATCCCATTTCTATTTTTCCTTTTTAAGAATTTCTCCTTCAAAGTCCTTTCATCCCAGTAATATGTATATCTCCTTCCTTTATCCTTTCTCATTTTTTCATTTCCTCAATTCCTTCTCTTTTTGTTTCTTCCCTCTACACAATCTTTCTGCAACTTGCACAGACCCTCTTAGTTTGCCCTTGTAACTCACCCAGAAATAAGCAGCTTTAGAACAACCTGCTTTCAATTAAATTTTCTTCAAAATATATTGCCATACCCCTGGCTGGTGTGGCTCAGCAGGCTGAATGCTGGCCTGCAAACTGAGAGAGGTCACTGGTTCAATTCCCAGTCAGGGCACATGCCCGGGTCGCCAGCCAGGTCTCAGTCAGGGCATGCACAAGAGGCAGCTGATCTGCCACACATCGATGTTTCCCTCCTTCTCTTTCTCTCTCCCTTCTCTTCTCTCTAAAAATAAATAAATACAATCTTTATATGTATGTATACACATGGCCATAATTTGACATATTTTTAGACCAAAACCATATATTATTCCCAACTTAATTAGACTTTTCAATTTTTAGTGACAACTATACGTAATTGACATCGTTTTACGTTGACAAATTTATGAATCCATATTATACCTTTCAGAAACAGTCTCCCCTACTCCCATTGGTAAACACATTCACACTTTTAAGAGACATAATAGAGGTAACATGAACTTTTTCTTAAACCCAGGCAAAAATGAACATATTTTATGTCAATAACTTGAAAAGACATAATTTTAACTTAAATCATCTATTTGGATTCTTGGTGATTACTGAATTCTTTTTTTTTAATTTTTATTTATTGGTTTTTAGAGAGGGGGGAAAGAAGGGAGAGAGAGAGGAAGAGAAACATGATGTGTGAGGGCAAGAGTGATTGATAGCCTCTTTCTGACACAGCACTTTCAGAAACAATGTCAAAAGAATGGTGGGGTGGGCTACAATTTCCGACCATTACAATTTTCCATTACAGCATCATCATTCACAATAGCCAAGACATGGAAACCACCTATGTGTCCTTCAATGGATGACAGGATAAAGATGTGGTATGGATTTTTACAATGGAATACTACTGGGCCATAAAAAGATAAAGTACCACCACTTGTGACAACATGAGTGAATTTCAAGAGTAGCATGCAAAGCGAAATGAGTCAGGTGTATAATTTCACTCCTGTGTGGGATATAAAACAAAAAGCAACAAACAAATAAGCGAAGTCAGATTTATTGTCAAATTAATCATCCAAATCAGATTTAGTTTTGTTTAAAAATCAGTCTGATTTCAATTTTCCAGTTTGAATAGCTGTTAACTGGCAATTCCTATAACAAACATCTCACTTCTAAATTTGTGTGACTCAAGTGCCAGAGTTCATATAACTCACATAAGTTGGTTCTGTGTCTGCATACATGACTTTTAAAAGATATTAGTTATAACTCCCTGGACTCATGTTTATCATTTGTGGTAATGTTAGATAAGACAAGGGTTTCAAGGTCTGGGAAGCTCTAAATGTTATTTCTTGCTAAATGTTAAAATGTAGCATAATATTTTGTACATGCAGCTGTAAACAGGATGAGCAGACAGGAACTCAGCCCCATGAAAGCAGCCAACTGCAAAGAAGAAATCAACATGAAATTGACCAAATAGTGTATATAAGCAATAGCTAAGCCTCCCTTTGGGGAGACAGAACTCTGGATGTGCGTCCCCTGTGTCCCTTACTTGCTGCGAGTACATAAAACTACCTTGTGACAACCATGTTCCTTTTCTTGAGTAGAGCACTGCAAGTGGCAAACCCCTCGGGTTTGGTAACAATAGGTCACATTGTTTATGTACAGTTATTAATTCCTTCCCCACCTTTGCAATACTTCCTGTAGACAGAGCACATTTCCCCACCCCATTGACTTTGGGCTTGGCCATGGGACTTGGCTTTGGCAGTAGAAAGTGAAAGATATGAAGTAGGCTGTATCTGAGCAGAAGCTTTAGAGGTGCTTCGAGGTCCTACCGGCCCTCTTGCTCCGGCTCAATGCAGGAGAACAGCCGTGACTGAGGGTGTTGACTTCCCCAGTATGGGTCTTGGAATGGGAGAGCACGTGAAGCAGACCCACAATCCTGAACAAGGAGAGTCCAGAGCTGCTACAGCGTACCCACAGCCAGGAGCAGAGTTGCAAAACCACAGACTCCCAGTGGACTTGCAGCTGGGAGTAAATATTTGTTGTAGCAAGCCTAACCTGGTGAAAGGCTGACCAGTACTCTCTTCTAATAGCAACACTCAATACTCTGAGCAAATCAGGCCCTGACTCTAGCAGCGAAAGCTTGTTTACAAATAAAATAGTGTTCCCAAGTTAAAGTGTGGAAACAAGTGACGTCAGTCTTGTGACCAGTTGTCAGAGCAGACCGTTCGTTCCATGGAGATACTTGTGCATCCTGCCCAAATACACACAAAGTCTAGGAAATCCATTCTCAGCTGCATTCCTAGGCATTCCTATGCATGCCAACATTTCATCAGTCATACCATTTTCTTTGCTATAATATCAGCCATAAAATATGAACTGGGAGGGACTGGACTCATCATTCCAAAGCATATTTTTATTTATGTCCATTTTAAAATGATTTTTAAACTCTAGCCTATTCTGATTTATAAGGAGTTGCAAAAATAGTACAGGGAATCCCCATATACCAGCTCCCTAGATAGCTCCAAAACAGCATTCCACATAACCACAGAGCATTATTAAAAGCTGGAAGTTTTGCCCTGGCTGGTGTAGCTCAGTGGATTGAGCGCGGGCTGCGAACCAGGCATCGCAGGTTCGATTCCCAGTCAGGGCACATGCCTAGGTTGCAGGCCATGTCTCCCAGCAACTGCACATTGATGTTTCTCTCTCTGTCTCTCTCTCTCCTTCCCTTCCCTCTCTAAAAATAAATGAATAAAATCTTTAAAAAAAAAAAGCTGGAAGTTTTGACATAGGTTCAATACTACCAAATCATCTACAGATTTTATTTGCATTTAATAATTTTTACATGCACGGTTTGTGTGTGTGTGTGTGTAACTCTATGAAATGGTATCACATGTATATATTAGTGTATCCATCACCACAGTCAGGGTATAAGGCTGCTTAATCACTTTTTATAGTCACATCCTCTCCCAACTCTAAACCCTGGCAACCATTGGTCTGTTCGGCCCCTCTCTGATTTTTTCACTTGCAAAATGTTACAGAAATGGAATAATACCAAAAGCACCAGTGACCTTTTGAGATTGGGTCTTTTTCCCACTCAACACAATGCCCTTGAGATCCAATCAAGTATGTTCTTTCCACCGCTGAGTAGTATTCCACTATTTGTTTACCTACTCACTTGCTGAAGGACATGTGGATTTTCTCCAGCCTGGGGCTATTATAAATAAAATTGCTGTGAGTGTTCACATAAGGCTTTAGCAAACATGTTTTCATTTGTCTAGGATGAATGCCCAGGAGTGTGGTGATGCGTTTGTATGGTAAATGTTAAGTTCGACTTTACAGGAAACTGTCAAACTGATTGTCAGAGGGCCTGCACTATTTTCAATCCCCACCAGCCATGTAGGAGAGATCCGATAGCAACTCATCCGTACTCGGTCAGTGTTTTTTATTTTGACTATTCTAGTAGGTGAGTATGCATACTGCCATTTATGATAAAAGTTGCTGAGCAATGTTTCCCCCTCTTCATTCCCTCTATGGAGTGCCATGATGTTTGCTGTGAAATAGATTTCATTGAAAAAATGTACTTGGCATTCTATATTCAGCATCAACAATGTATCAGATATGAATATTTTCAAGAGTAATCTATGATTTCTTAGTCTTTGCACTATTTTGGATAAGTTTCCCAAAGCTGACTTTGATGACCTTGTGAAAATGTTAAGCTTACCTAACATTTTATTAAGATTCTCAGCTTTTTCCATAAAAATATTAATGGGTGTAAGCCATCCTGAAAAAGAAGAACAAAGCTGGAGTCATCATGTTCCCTGCTTTCAAATGTGTTAGAAATCTACAGTAACCCCAAAACAGTGTGGTACTGGCATAGAAACAGACACACAGATCAATGGAACGGGACAGAGCTCAGAAATAAACCCACACGTATGTGGTCAATTAATAATACATGACGAGAGAGGCGAGAATACGCAGTGAGGGAAAGGGCAGCCTTTGCAGTGAGTTGTGCTGGGGAAACTGGACAGCCGCATGCGCAAGAGTGAAACTGGGCCGCTTCTCACGCCACGCATGAAATGAACTCAAAACGGATTAAAGCAGCCTTTTCAACCAGTGTGCTGCAAGATTCTTAAAACGTGCAGTATCTGACTTCTTAATCAGGGACACTGACCTCTTTTCCCTCAGACTGTCGAAATTAAAAATGACAACGGTCAACACAGCAATAGCTGCCTGGTGTGAATGATTCAAAATTACTCTATTTTTTTCCTGTCAGATCAGTAAAAACGTAATATATTTTTTGGTGTACCACGAATATTAGTAATTATTTTATGTGTGCTATGAGGTGAAAAAGGTTGAAAATCCTGGATTAAAGACTTGAAATCATAAAGCCTGAAATCATAAAGCTCTGGAAGAAAATAAAGGTGATAAGCTCCACGACATTGATCTTGGTGATAGTTTTTTGGACCTGACTCCAAGGGCAAGGGCAGCACAAGCAAAAACAAACAAATGGGACTACATTAAACTCAAAAGCTTCTGCACAGAAAAGGAAAACATCAACTGAAAGAAAACCAAACTGAAGAAGAGAAGATATTTGCAAATCATATATCTGACAAAGGGTTACTATCCAAAATATATAAAGAACTCTTACAACTCAACAACAACAACCCCTCCCCTAAGAATCCAGTTTAAAAATGGGCAGAGGATCCGAACAGACATTTTTCCAGGAAAGACATATAGGTGGCCAACCGGCACATGAAAAGATGTTCAATGTCATTAGTCACCAGGCAAATGCAAATCAAAACCACAATGAGACATCACTGCACACCTGTCAGAGTGGCTATTATCACAAAGACAAGAAGAAAACAAGAATTACAGAGGGTGTAGAGAAAAGGGTACCCTCATGAACTGTTGGTAGGAGTACAGGGTGGGGCAAAAGTAGGTTTACAGTTGTTCGTATGGAAAGTAATACAATGATTAATAAATAATAATATGAGAATAAATTCTGTTTCACGTATTCACCACTGTAAGCCTACTTTTTAAAAAATCTTCACCTGAGAATATGTTTAGAGAGGAAGGGAGAGAGAGAGACAGTTTGTTAGAGGTGGGGGTGGGAAGGTGGGCGGGCGAAATGGGTGAAGGGGGTCAAAAGTTACACACTTCCAATTATCCCATAAATAAATCAAGGGGATGTAATATGCAGCATGGTGATTATTGTACATAATGCTGAATTGTATATTTGAAAGTTGTGAAGATCTTGTAAGCTCTCAGCACAAGAAAAAAATTTTTGTAACTATGTATAGCGACTAGACTTACTGTGCTGATTATTTTTGATATGCACAAATATAGAATCATTGTACTGTGCACCTGAAGCTAATATAATGTTATATGCAATTTTACCTCAATAACAAATAATGGGTGTGTTTTTTAGAAGCTGTTTTATAAATCGGTGCTTTTGCATAATATATGGTTTTGTAGATCAATGACTTTTCTAGAGAGGTGGCGTATCACACTTAGCACAGCACCAACATTTAAAGTTTTGCTTAAACTCTGATTCAGTTGTACTTGAATTTTGTGGGGTTGAACAACTTTTCTGCATTTGTATCATGTCTGGAGTCTTGGTGAAAAATGACATCTGCCACCTTACTGTGTTCAAGGGAATTCTCATCTCCATTTTCTTCAACATCCTCATTTTCTATTTATCAGAAAGAAATGCATCAATAGACTGGCAAATTTTCAAAAATACAAATTGTACACAATACCAATTAATTTGGACCAGGAAACAACAACTGCATATTGAAACAGGTCAAATTGATAAAACATACTTAATTTGAATACTTTATGCCAAAAGTAGATTTTTACTACCTCAGTTTCAAAGTAAAAATTCCATTAAATTATTCACATGGGGATGAGAACTGCATCACACAATTACATACTACATACTCAATTACATATTATCATTATAACTAAGTATTCTAAAATAATTATGATTTTATGTATGTCCCTGTTTTTAGTTAGGAAATAATTTATTTTTAAGTTCAAGAACTACATTTTAGTGTTTGGATTCATATTGTGGGAAATATTATTTTTAAAACCTGAGAAATAAAATATAGAACACATCCTGATGATAGGCTACTAAAAGCAGCCACATTAAGATAATATGATTGGCACCTAATTAATCCACTTTATAAGTTAATCAATACAAGAGGTAAATTGAGATGCTCATTTTCATTACATCATTTGTTATCATTTTTTATATAATATGTGGCTAAAATGATAAGTTATTCGTGATGTGGGAGTATGATAAAAGCAGAGCATTTCTTTGGTACACAAATTTACATGCATAAATTGAACTCTAATTTCACCTTTTGGGAATAATTAAATGATTCATGATTTTAAAAAGCAGAAGCAACTTTATTAATTCTTTACATATTATGATCAAACTTTTCTTATGTGTTTAACATATTTAGTGAAAGAAAAACATTTCTCCTGCTAAACAGCAGTTGGTCCAGCAGCTGCCAGTAGGCATCAACTAGTCCATTCAATCTCTTTAGTGTATTGAGTTTCCACGGAAGCATGGGTCTATTTTTAGGATATTTACTGTAACTGTGAATCTTGAATTCTGGTAGGTAATTTCCCCCCACTTTTCCAGGAATGTCTTAACTATTCCTGGCTCCTTGCAAAAGTTTGAATTTTAGGTTTAGCTTGTCAAATAAAAATTCTCTGAGAACTTTAATTGGAATTGAAAAGAATTTGTAAATTTGGGAGGAATGAAAATCATTATGATGTTTAGTCTCCTACCCACAAACTTGGTATAATCTCTCCATTCAGCTTTTGTTGTTTTGCTGTGCTTTAGTGTCTGGTGTTCCTGAATTATCTTGGGATTATTTTCCTCAACAAACTTAATACTTTTTTATTCATTGGTGATTTTAACTAGCTTCCACTGCCTGACAAACTTTTTACTTAGCCTTGAAGTCTCAGTTCAAATGTTCCCTCCTGGGTGAAGGCTTCCCCCATGGCTCCTGACACTCAGAGTATTTTGCATATAATTGCAAAAGAAAATGTTTGCTGATGGCTGACTATATGCCAGAGTATTGTGTCAAGCACTCTCTGAGCATTAACTCATATAATCTACAAATAAACCTCTTGAAATCAAATTCGGTGTTATTATCTCCACTTATGAAAACATAAGCCCGGAGAAGGCAACTTGGCTAAGGCGCACAGCCAGGACAGGACAGGGCCGGGGTGTGGGTCCAGGCAGTCTGGCTCCAGAGCCGGCGCTCTGACCGTGTTGTACTGAAGTGTTACTGTGCCGAAGTGGTTCACGTGCATCCATTCACACAGCCCAGAGAAGACGTTTTGAGTGCACACACTGGATCAGCACTGCAAAAGGTGCTGGTCAAACACATGGTGTTAAATAAAACAGACATTAAATAAAAATCACACTCTAAATATATAGGTACGAACAGTGCTAAGTGCCCTCGGATGGGGGTGGGGGAGGGAAAGCTAGGGTTAGATGAGAGAATTACAAAGGGGGAAGGGCATAAGGCAGGCAGATGCAGGGAGGGTCTGGGGGAATACGTGTTCTTAGGTGGTGGTTCCAGGAAGAGAGAGTCATGAACTTGATTTAGGTAGGATATGTTGAGTTTTAAGGCCTGGGGCCTAGCCAGGTTAAAAAAAAGGATGAAGGACAAAAATCACATGGTCATATCAATCGCTGCTGAAAAAGCATTTGATAAAATTCAATAGTCATATTGATAAAAACACTCAGCAAAGTGGGATATACAATAATAATAAAGGTCATATACAAGAGACCTACAGCCACCATTATACTCAGTGAGCAAAAACTAAAAGCTTTCCCTTCAAGATCAGGAACAAGGCAAGGGTGTCCGCTTTCACCACTCTTATTCAACATAGTACTGGAAGTTCTAGCCAGAGCAATCAGGCAAGATAAAGAAATAAAAGGCATCCAAATTGGAAAGATGAAAGTAAAACTATTTGCAGATGACATGATAGTGTGTATAGAAAGCCCTATAGTTTCTACAAAAAAAGCCCTATAGTTTCTACAAAAAAACTACTTGCTCTGATAAGTGAATTTGGCAAAATAGTAGGATACAAAGTCAACATTCAAAAATTGATGGCATTTCTGTACATCAACGATGAAATATCAGAAAGAGAAACTAGGAAAAAATATCATTTATTATAGCAACAAGAATAATGAAGTACCTAGGAATAAACTTAACCAAGGAGGAAAAAGACCTATATTCAGAAAACTATAGAACACTGAAGAAAGAAATTAAGGAAGATACAAATAAATGGAACCATATACTGTGTTCATGGATTGGAAGAATTAAAATCATTAAAATGTCCCAAAGCAATCTACAGATTCAACACAATTCCTATTAAAATACCAATGGCATATTTCACAGATCTAGAACAAATATTTCAAAAGAATGATATGGAACCAAAAAAGACCCCAAATAGCCATAAAAATCTTGAGAAAGAAGAACAAAGTAGGGGGGATCACAATATCTGATATCAAACTATGCTACAAGGCCACTGCAATCAAAACAGTCTGGTACTGGCATTAGAACAGACACATAGATCAATGGAACTGAATAGAGAGCCCAGAAATAAACCCGTGTCTCTATGGTTGATTAATATTTGACAAAGGGAGCAGTAGCATACAATGGAATAAAAATAACCTCTTCAGTAAATGATGTTGGAAGAACTGGTCTGGCACAAGCAAAGAAATGGCACAAGACCACCAACTTACACCATACACAAAAATAAACTGCAGATGGATAAAAGACTTAAATTTAAGTTATAACATCATAAAAATCCTAGAGGAAAACATAGGCAGTAAAATTTCAGATATCCCACATAGTAGTATTTTTGCCAATATATCTCCTAGGGCAAGGGAAATAAAGGAAAAAAATAAACAAATGGGACTACATCATATTAAACAGCTTCTGCCTGGCTAAGGAAGCCATCATCAAAATGAAAAGGGACGCCACTGTATGGGAGAACATATTTGCCAATGATACCTTGGACAAGAGATTGATCTCCAAAATACATAAAGAACTCATCCTACTCAACACCAGGAAGACAAACAATCCAATAAAAAAAATGGGCAAAGGACCTGAATAGACACTTCTTCAAGGAGGACATACAGATGGCCTATTGGAATATGAAAAAATGCTCAGCATCACTAGCCATCAGAGAGATGCAAATTAAGACCACAATGAGATACCACCTCACACCGGTCAGAATGGCCATCACTAATAAACCAACCAACAAACAAGTGCTGGCGTGGATGTGGACAAGAGGGAACCCTAGTTCTGTCTTTTGACCCAGCGATCCCACTGCTGGGAATATGCCCTAAGAATCCCAAAACACCAATTCAAAAGAACTTATGTGCCTTTATGGTCACAGCAGTGCTATTGACAATAGCCAAGTGCTGGAAACAGCCTAAGTGCCCATCAGTAAATGAGTGGACCAAAAAACTGTGGCACATTTACATGATGGAATACTATGCAGCAGAAAGAACTCCTACCTTTTGCGATAGCATGGATGGAGCTGGAGACTGTTATGTAAGTGAAATAAACCAGTTGGTGAAACACAAATACCATATGATCTCACCTATAAGAGGAACCTAATGAACAAAGTAAAGTAACAAGCAAAATAGAATTGGAGGCATGGAAACATGGAACAGACTGACAGTGACCAGAGGGGAGGGGGAAGGGGGATAAGAAGTGAAAGAAAGGGCCCTGGCTGGTGTAGTTCAGTGGACTGAGCACGGGCCTGCAAACCAAAAGGTTGCTGGTTTGACTCAGGGCACATGCCTGCGTTGCATGCCAGGTCTCCTGTGGGTGGTTTATGAGGGGCAACCACACATTGATGTTCCTCTCCCTCTCTTTCTCCTTCCCTTCCCCTCTCTATAAAAATAAATAAATAAAATCTTTTTAAAAAATTAAAAAGAAAGAATAGAAAGAAAGGGAAAGGACTGGTCAAAGAACATACATAAATGACCCATGGACAGGGACAACTTGGGGACTGACTGTGCCGGGAGGCTGGGCGGAGGAGGGCAAGAAAAAAATGGGACAACTGTAATAGAATAACAATAAATTTTTTTTAAAAAAGGACGGAAATAATGGAGATCTGGGGCTCGCACATCATGGCTGGGTTGAAGATAGGGTGGTGATTATGAAGGAGCAAGCTGCGGTTAAACCTCTGGCAGGCCTAAGACTCCCCAAAACAAAGCTTCTGAATGAGAAGACAGGCGGGCAGAGGAGGAGGAAGAAGGAAAGAAGAAAGTGATAGACAGAGGTGACAGAGTCCGCGTCCTCGTATTTCCCGCACCCAAAGCGGGACTTAGCACAGAATAGGTGCTCAGTACTTGTTGGCAGGTGGCCAAATGAATGAATGGCCCTTTCAGTGTAGCCTTGGTTAAATCCCTTCCTTTCTGGGCCCGTTCCCCTCAGTAAAATGGCAGTAGCATCCTTGGTCAGGAGGGTAGCGGCAATTGCTGGGGCTCAGTCCACCCCCAAGGGGAGCACCCATTATTCTGATGCCCACCAAAGTCATTGCTCCTGTCGGCCGTCGGGCGGGCGGGCTGCGCGGGCGAGCGCAGGGGTGCCGAGAGCGCTCCGCCTGAGCAGGACCGCAGCTCTGCCTCCTCTGCGATAGCGGAAGAGCGCCGGGACGCGCTGAGTAGAGGGCTCGCGCGCAGGAAGAGGTCCCGTTGCCCAGAGACACAGGGACGCTTCGGGGAGGCCAGGGAGACGCGGAAAAGGGAGGCCTGTTGTGGGGAGGAGAGGGACACGGTCCTCACCTCTGCTAGAGACCCCTCCGAGGGGTGGGTGCGAAGGACGGAAGTAATAGGTGAAAAGGAGCGAGAGACTGGGAAGATTTAGATCTGAGAGACCCCAGGGCACGCTGAGACTTTCACCTGGGACCCCTGCAGCGCGCAGGAGGGATAGGTGAGGACTGACAAGGGGGTGCCACACGCCAAAGCTGGAAGAATGAATGACCGATTACATCCCTCTGGGCAGCCCAGGGGCGCGCCTCTGTCCAGGGCAGCACTGGAAAGACTTGGAGAGTGCCCGGGCCCCCGGCCACTTCTGGAGGGCGGATCCGAAGCGCTGCAGTCCGCAGGAGCCTCCAGCCGCCGCGGGGTGGCAGAGTTGGGGGCAGGCGGGCCCCACGGACCCCGCGGGGTGGCCCCGCCCCCCGGCCTTGCGGAGGCCCCACTGTGGGGGGCGGAGTTGCCTCCCCCCGCTTCCCCCGGGACTGTGGCCCCTTCTTAAGCCCGCGGAGCCTCTGGCTGCCCCTCACAAGCCTCTCCCGCCCATCTCCCTCTAGCACGATGGCTTCGGCACTGAGCTATGTCTGCAAGTTCAAGTCCTTCGCGATCTTGTTCCTCACCCCAATACTGCTGCTGCCACTCATCATTCTGATGCCCGCCAAGGTCAGTTGCATCTCCTAGCAGTCCCGGGGACTTCAAGCACCCGGTCCCAGCAACGGGTTCCGAACCTGGGGGCACTGAGGTGGAGCGCATGGATTTCTGGGTGGGCATAGTTCCCCCCCCACACCCCGGGGGCTCGCGAACTGGGGAGCTACTGGTGCCAGATGGGAGGTGTCCTGTAAAGAATTCCAAGGGGCACGGAAATGCCGGGGAACACCAACCTAGGGGTTCACAGATCCCAGGACACAAGAATAGTCCCAACAAGCACCGAAACCTAGACGTTAGCACAGATCTTGGCCCCATAGCCCACCCATAGGCTCAGCCGGGAGCAGAATCTCCACAGAGTGCATAACCTCATTCCTTCCTCATCCCCACCCCCACCCCCATTCCAACGGTGCTGATAGGGAACCTGGGCGCTTGGCCTTCCTTCCCTCTCCTCTTCCCTTAACGAATGGGGTCTTCCCAGCTCCAGGTGGCTTCCCAGGTCAGTCAGGGACCTAAGTGGACACTGAATATTGTCTTCGCCACTCTCTGGCCCTCTTTGAGCCTCAGTTTCTCTATTTATGACCCACATTTCTTTCCAACTCTGAACCCCTGGAGGTCACAGCTGAGTGAAAATCCTTGTCCCGGCTGAAAGGAAGGTCAGGGTTGGTCCCCTTCGCTCACAGCCTGCTGTGGCTGTGGCAGGAGGTGGACATGTTCCCAGAACTCACGCCTTGGGTGGCAGGACCCAGGGTTGCAGGAAAGCTGCGTCCCATGCCCTGGCCTCCTAGCGCTCCTAGGAAGGAGGCAGAGAATGAATGGCCTTGGCCACAGGGTGAGGGCGGTGCTGGGAGCCCTGGCCCAGGCTGTGCTGGGCTGTGCGAAGCCTGTTTGGCAGAGGCCCGAGCCCTTTGAAGCCTTTTGTGGCTGCTGGCTGCTCCTTCCTCATTCCCTCTTTCAGCCCTTTCACTCTCAGCCCAGACAGGAAACCCCCAGCTGCCTGCCCCTCCCAGGCAGGTTTGGGAAACAGAGGAGTTCTTTAGGGGATACTCTGGGGGCAGTGCTGGACGACTGGGGGTGAAGTGGGGTATCTATCAGGAAGCCAACTCTACAAGAGAACTGACTTCCTCCATTCACCGTTCTTTGTGATTTTAGAGAAGCCTCTCTGTTTTCTGGGCCTTGGTATTCTCATCCCTACAGTGGGGCAAGGTGGCTTGGTTTTGATACTTCATGGCTTTGGGTGCCCAAAGGGATTCTGCCGGTTCCTAGGATGGGGGAGGAGGAGGTTGAGAACAACCCATGAGTGGGCTGAGCACCGGCTGGGATGGGCCAGGACACCAGATCCAACTACGATGGCCCTTTAGTTGCCATACCAACTGTGAGGGGCCACATTTCCTTTGTAGAAAGAGATTTGGGGCTGTTACCATCCATGGGAGGAAGGCAGGCAGGAGAGCTGTGATTTTGGTTCTGCTGACAGGGAGCGATGTTCCCTGGAATAATTATACAGCTTGGCTGAGTGTGACTGAGACCCCTCTCCTACCCTGCTACACACACACACACACACACACACATACACACCACACACACCACACATCCCTGAGCTGGGGTGTCCCCCAACTCAGAGTGTGCCCAATTGTCATGAACTGGCTTTGTGGGTGAGGATCAGCGTGGGAAGAGGAGACATCTGTGAAAGTCCTTCCCCAGGCTGCCTCCACTTGCTGTCCCTCCTGGAAGGACAGGTGGTTGGGAGCTGGGCTTCTGCCCTGGTATTTTCTCCCCTTGTGCCTCTATTTAGTCACCACCAAAGAGCTCCCTGCCCCTACCCACCATGGCTGCCCCGTTGTGCAAGGGTAGGTTGGGCTGCCCCAAGGTACCAGAATGGAACAGGGTGGCTGGGAAGCCAGTAAGAACTTGGCCGAGTGGGGAGGTGGGCACTCGACCCTCCGGCCGAGCCCAGCCTCTGCTGCTGCCGTCCTACTCTCCTTCCTCTCCTCTGCCTTGCCTACTGCCTGGCCTCGTCTCTGCTCCACTCTTTCTGCCCTCTCTGGGTCCCTATTTAAAAAAAAATGTAAAAAATAGCTTTTTAATAAAAGCAATGATATGTTTATTATAAACATTGATTTTATTAAAATTGAAAAAAAATTATTTGTTAAAACCTGTAATGTGTAAAGTAAAAATGAAAATATCCTCCAAACTCATAACTTACTAATATTTTGATAGCCATCTTTCCAGAAATTAATCTCTTCTTTTTCTCTCTCTGTCTATACACACACGCATACAGCATGTTCTCTTATCTACATTTTTTTCATTAAGCAACATGTCATGGGCAGCCTTATTTGTTAATAATTACACATGGTTTCATTTATTTGTGCTCTTACTGTGTATTTATTGAGCCCCATCATGTGCTGGGCACTGTGCTGGGTGCTGACTTTTCAGTCCGCCTCTCGCTTCGATCTCAGCTTTAAGTGCTCTTCCAGCCACATTCCAGCTCCGGGGGCCTGCTCCGAGCTCCCCCACAGGGACCCGAGCTCCTCTCTGCAGGGAGAGTCCCTCTCCTCCTGCGTGGGGGCCACCCCCTGCTCTGTCTGTTCTGGCATGGCCCTTCCCAGCTGCCCTCTCCACTGACGCTGGGGGGGCATTCTAGACCAGGAGACGGCCCTGCCTCTGGGGTGGGATATCTCTTGGGCCTCTTAACAGTGGGGTGGAGGTGGGGAGCCAGTTAGCTCCGTGTGTTTTTTGTTGGTTATATTTGGTGCCTCCAGGAACTATGCTGTGCAAATTGGTTAAAGGTGCTGATAAGTTTAGATAGTAAAAATCCATTGAGCACTCTCTGTGTGTCATACATTAAAAATGGCTACTCTTAACTCCTCAATGTCCAGGTGAGGATGTGAAATGGGCAGGGAGAGGGGCTGGGGTTGGGAGCCAGATGAGTCTTTCATCAGTGATGTTGTTGAGTGACTGCTGAGAGCCAGACAAGAGCAGAGAGGGGACAGTGACCCCCAGGTCTGCCTGGGGTCTCCCTGGGATGCTGCCCACACTGCTGTTCTGCCTCGAGTCCAGTGGCTTCAGTCAATATTGCCACCTGCAGCCTCCGGAGCAGGGGCATCTGGCAGAGCCTGGGACACTTTTGTTGTCACAACTGGTGAGGGTATTACTGGCATCTAGTGGGGGGGAGGCCAAAGACACTGCCAAACATCCTACAATCCTACAGGACAGCCCGCCCCTCAACGAAGAACCATCCAGCCCAAAATGTCCACAGTGGAAAGGCTGAGAAACCCTGCATCAGACAGGAGGGAGGTGTCCTGAGGTTCTTATGGGAGGCTGAAGAAAGATTTATTTTCTATGACTGGCAACACAATCCAGACAAAGAATTTCTAAGTCTCCGTGCATTGCCTTGTGCCTCAGCTGCGTGTTCTTTGGGGTGATGATAAACGGTGATGGTGTGCCGTTCCCTTTCGAGCAGTGTTGCTGTAGCTTGTGCTATGCCAGCCCCTTCCTCTAATACGCGTTTGCTGAGCATCTCCTGGGCATGAGGCCTGTGCTGGTGCCGAGGACAGAGTGAATCCACCAACGCTGGTTTTGCCCTCAGGGTGCTCACTGTTCCGTGGTGGTGGGGAGGGCAGACGGTTGAGGAAACCAACAATGGCAAGCCCATGGGTGAACTGCTGGGGCTGGGGGAGGAGACAGAGAGACTGAGGCGCAGACCCAGACTGTCAGGAAGGGGTGGGGAAGACGCACCTAAGGAGACACACTAAAGCTAGTGAACACTTGCTCTGCCATGGGCTGGGGTGTGTGAGAGAAGGGGGCTCAGAAACCTCTGGTACTTGTGGTGTGAGCGGGCAGGGAGACGGTGCTGGAAGGGTCTGCAGGGTCTGCTCCATTGCTGAGGGTCTCCTAAGTCATGCTAAGGCTTTTGGGTTTTGTCCTGAAGGCAAGAGAAGGCCTTTAAAAGGGGTGATGTGATCAGATTTGCAGAGGAGAAAGAGGGCACCACAGTGTGGAGTGACACGAGTAGAAAGGTCCTATAGAAGAGAGTCGCAGCCACGCGGGCAGGAGGAAATGTGGCCTGAAGAGAGGCAGTGGCCATGGGGTCAAGGCACGAGGAGGAAGAGGCCAGAGAATAATGGACTGAAAGTGACAGGTCTTGGTGGCTGATACAGCCGGCTGGTTTGGGACAGGGTGGGGAGGGGGTGCAGAGTCTGGGTGGGTAACGAAGGCTGTCATAAAGGTGCTGACAAAACACGAAACGACTGAGGGAGGCGGGTGTTGTCCCCCATGTTTCACCAGGAGGGGGTGAGACTGAGGGTGGCAGCAGCATGCCGAGGCCTCAGGGCTGTCTCTTCAGTTTGTCAGGTGCGCCTACGTCATCATCCTCATGGCCATTTACTGGTGCACAGAAGTCATCCCTCTGGCGGTCACCGCCCTCATGCCTGTCCTGCTTTTCCCACTCTTCAAGATTCTGGACTCCAAGCAGGTGAGCAGACCCAGGGAATCCTGGTGGCCTTCTCCTTCTTCCACTGGCTCCTTCTCGAAGCCGCTCTCTGAGCTGCCTGGGCCCTGGGGGACCAGAGGAGCCCACTGTGGATTCTTTTTGGCATGGAGACGTACCACTCAACCCTTCAACCCACTCCCAGCTGTCCCTGGAGTCAGCATCTGGTCTGCCCGCCTGTTTCTGGGGACATGGGTGGCCCTGGGCCCAAGCAGTATGTGGCCAGGAGGCAATCCTGATGGGGACTCCATGCCACCACCTACCAGGTGTGTATCCAGTACATGAAGGACACTAATATGCTGTTCCTGGGTGGCCTCATCATAGCTGTGGCTGTGGAGCGCTGGAACCTGCACAAGAGGATCGCCCTGCGCACTCTCCTCTGGGTGGGGACCAAGCCTGCACAGTAATTACGCCTTCTCTTCCTTGCCACAGGCTCCCTGTGGGCCCCAGGGCTGGGGAGGAGCTGCAGCGCTGACCAGATCACCCACAGGCAGGGCTGCCCATGGGCTTACCTGGGCCGGGCAGACAGGTGGACTCCTAGATGGGGCACGTGACAAATGTGACAATTTTAGCTGGGGACACCAGATGCATGGGCAATGGTTGGGGGCCTGTGGTGAGCAGCAGTGGGTAAGGGTCTCTGCAACCAGAGGATACTGGCCAGCAAGGGTCCCTGCTTGTTCAGAGGACTTTCTGGAGGAGGGCTTTCTGGGGTTCCAAGGCGGGTGAAGGCTGGATCAAGCCATGCCTGATAGGGGAATTTGTGGGGGAAAGCAGGCCAGGGGTGGCTCAACCACCCCTCTCAGGAGGAAGCGGAAAGGTCATCCTTCCATAGCTGGCACATCTCTTCCCTCTGTAAAGAAGCTTCTTACCTTATCTTCCCTCATGTCACTTAGAACCTCAAGCTTCTCTGCCTCTCCAAGATCTCCCCCCAGCAATTATAGGCAATTTCTAACCATCCCATGGAGTTGATGTAATCAGAATCACCTGGTTACATTGAGCATCGACAAGGACCTAGGCAAGATGCTGGGAGCTCATTTATCTCCTCATTTAACTCTCACCACAGCCCTGAGAGTTGGGTGTCATTTCTACCACCCACATTCTATAGAGGAGGAATTTGAGACAGAGGGGATAAATGATTGGCTGTCTGATGAGGCCTTGCCCCCTGGCCACCGCCAAGCTGAGCTCAGGATGCACTTTTCTTTTGAGGCAATGTGCTCCTTGAATGAAGCTGTGGCCCAGCCCAGCCCTGAGAAGGCAGTGGTTGGTTAGTTCACAGCCAATCCCTCCTGAGATGTCCACGTGTCAGGGATTGTGCTGGGCCCTAAGCACACAGAGCCTGGTCCATCCTCCAGGAGATGATGCCCAGCTCCCTGGGGCCCTCAGGTTCCCGTGTGCAGAAAGCTTTGTGACTCCTGTCTCTGTTGTTACCCTTCATGGCATCGATCCCCTCCAGTTACTGGTTTACAGGGTCAAATCAAAAGCCATTGCATTTTCTAGCAATGCAAGGCCTCAGTGGTCTCAGAGTTCTTGCTCTCAGGATCCTTTGACGGCCAGCTTTTCTCCATCAGCAGGTGGACCTCGTTCTGAGAGTGCCGAAGAGCTTTTGTTCCCAGATATGGGAATTTTGCATGGGCTTCTGTGCTCCTTCCTGTCACCTGGCTTCCCCTCTGAGCTGTCCATGGCACTGCCTGCCAGGGGGGTGACCTTTATGTTGAGGCCCACTTGGTGCCTTTAAGCATCATGTTGAAGTCTCATTCACGAAAACTCTGGATCCCAGGCTTTGTTCTTGTGGGTCCGTCCACCTGCATGGACTCCAGCTTGGACCTCCAGGCAGTGCAGTACCTAGATCCCCGCTTCAGGTGAATGAGTGGCCCTAGGGGAAGCCTGGCCACCGAAGGACATGGAGGCCAGGAGCAGTTTTGTTCCATTTAGCCAGCCCTCCCCGAGCCTCTTCTGTTTCTGCCCTGTGCCAGGGTGCATGGAAGTCATGGAGAAAATCAGACCCTTCCCCTGCTCACCATCCAAGGACAGAGCAGGCAGGGAAACAGGCCCTCCGAGTCCTGCCAGTGAGGAGTGTTGGAGGGGGCTGGGGGAGGGTGTGTTCACCCCACCTGGTGTGTACTGGGAGCGAGGCCACAGAGGAGCGACCTTATCTAACAGGTTTGGAAGGACCACGAGGAATGTTCTATGCAGGCAGAGGAGGGACAGAGGTAGAAGACAGGTGGTGTAAATGAAGGGAACATGCCTTCTGAATACTGTTTGTTTGATCTGGTCCATTGCTGAATGCAGATGTGTGCGTGCAGAGAGAGGCAATCGAGGGTCAGACTTGACAGAGGTCCCACTGTCCCAGGCTCCCCCTTCCCCTGAAGGCTAACTCTGTGCAGACCTCCTGAACTTAGGAGAGGAGAAGCAGGGTCTGGGGTGGGTGGGAATCTTCTAGATAGAAGTGGGATGTTGGGGCTACTTGCACATAGGGCTGTTCCGGCACGCCCTTAGGATGTGCTAGGGCCAACTGTTCCCACTGGGTTGGCACCATCTGGTTGCTTATGCTCTGGCTCAGCTGGGTAGGAGTTCCTTAGAACCACAACTGGGTCTGAGAAAGGCCTCTTAGCACCCCTGCAGCCAGCAGAGTGGGAATCAGTAGTGTTTGTGGGAGAGAGGGAGGAGAGGAGGAAGGGAGAGATAGAGGGAGGGACTTAAGCTCCAACCCTCTCCCAGACAACCCTGTCTTAAACTGGCCTCAGCACCCTGGCCTGGACCCCTGGCATCTTGGCAGGAGGGCCCAACCCCTGTTGCTCCCTAAAGGCTTGGGGCCGTGGGGGTGGGAATTCTCTGTCCTCCCTCCTTGCTGCTCCTCTGCAGGCTGATGCTGGGCTTCATGGTCATCACGGCCTTTCTCTCCATGTGGATCAGCAACACGGCCACCACGGCCATGATGGTGCCCATCGTGGAGGCCGTGCTGCAGCAGATGGAAGTCACTGGCACCACCGCTGAGGCCGGCCTGGGCACCCTGGAGCTGGTGGACAAGGGCAAGACCTGCCAGCTGCCAGGTGAGCCCCGGGCTGGGGTGCTGCTGGCGTCCACTTCTAAACAGGCCTCCAGGGAAATACTTAGAAAATGTTGTCTTCATAAGTTTTAGAAATGTAATTAGTGCATGAAAGTTAAGTCCTTTAATACTGTTCATCACAAGTTCCAACCCTCGGTCCCCACCCACCACAGAAATCAATAGGTATTCATTTGATTCCTTGTTTGGGCATCTTTTGAGTGCCTGCGGGGTGCCCGTCGCCCATTGCTCCTTCTCCTCATCCTCAGAGAGGCCTGCCCTAAACAGGTCAGACCTTCTGTCCACCCTCCGTTCCCACAGGTATTGGAGTGGTTGTCCCGTGTTGCTCCCCCGCTAGGCATGGAGCTCGGGGGAGTCAGATGGTGCCTGTTTCATTCTCTGCATTGTCTGTACCCCATCCCCAGGGCCCAGCACAGGAGAACTCAGGGCCCATTCTTCTGATGGCGCGATCGCCAGGTCCTGGGGCTGCTGAGTTGAAGCAGATGCACCCATACTTTGGACAGAAGGAGCCCAATGGGGTGGGGTAATGAGGCCCCTTGCCCAGTTCCTCTGACTTGTGGGAAGCCACCGGGTACCATAAGCCAGACACCAAAGGAGCCCAGACAAGGGAGAGGCCTTACTAGGAGGAAAGGACAGCCAAGGTGGATTTGGACACCCCCCTTAGAGGGAGGGACCAGCTGGAGCAACAGCAAAGAGGCAGGAAAGAAGGGTGTGTGTCTGAAGTTGCTGAATTTGCACTGGACATTGAGGAGCCTGGGGGAAGCAGTGGGAAGTGACTGCGGGAGGCAGAGAGGGAGGCTGAGGAAAACCTGAGGAGGGAGCCAGCCAAGTCAGCCTGTCCCCATCCTCAGGTCAGCGGCAGAGTGAGGAGTGGGGCTGAGCAGGCAGCCCCCGGGCCTGGCTTTACTTACAGAGGCGTGTCACTGCAGGGAGCCAAGCGCTGTCTGAAGGCCCTGTGATGGGGCCGCAGGAGAACCGTGGCAGGAAGAGCATATGCAAGGCCATGAACCTGTGCGTGTGCTACGCGGCCAGCATCGGAGGCACTGCCACCCTGACTGGGACAGGACCCAATGTGGTGCTCCTGGGCCAGATGCATGAGTGAGTCACTGGCCATGCCTCCTGGGGACAATGATGTGGGCCCCGGGGTTGGAGCTACTCCTGTCCCTCCTCCTCAGTGGGGCCCTGGAGCTGGGCCTGGCGGGGGTGGGAGGGTGTGCCCCCACCAGCCTCTGTTGCACCTGCTCAGGACTCCTCGAGGTGGGAGCTGGCAACAGTCTCCAGACCTGGTTGCTTTCTGTCCTGGGTGATTCCCGCTTTTCTTCCTGGGGCTCAGCATTTTCACTCACACAAGTCGTGTGATTGAACTCTGAGCTGAAGTTGTGGAGGGTGACAACATAGTCCTAGATACCAGGACCTACTTTAAAACTGGCAGAAAACAGGCACCCCCCACCCAGACGTTCTCCTTGAACCTGGCCTGCTGCCCTGGCTTGTGAATGGTGATGGTCTTGTGATAGTGGGGCTCTCGCAATGGAATACAGGGTCAGAGGTTAGGTCACTCCCCGCTTCACCAGCTCATTCGCTGTAGTTCCTCTAATTGCTCTTGAGGCGACTGTGTCCTTGTGAGTTCCTGGGTGGACCGCAGGGGTGGTCTGGAACTTTCCTTGGTCACAGATGAACACAGGCCGTGAGGCCTCCGTTCTGTCCCTGGCCTTGTGCTGGGTAGGGCTGGAATCACAGAAGTGAGAAACCTGGGCCCTGTCTGTGGGGTACTTGCGGCCTGCTGGGGGTAGCAGGTGCCTGGAGAGCTCTAGGTGGGTCGTGTAAATGCCCTCGTGAGGGATGGCACAAACTGCAGTGAGCCAGGGGAGGAGCAGAAGTGCGACGCTGCTGTCCTGTGCAGACCAGAGCCCTGGACGGGAGCTAGGAGGTGGGAAGGACAGGCCTGGAGTCTGGCCGAGCAGACACTTTCGAGCCAACAGGCAGACTATTCTGGTCCTGTGAGTGTTTTCTGTAATGATAGCTTTCAGTTCTCCCTGGAGATTCTGGCTGAGTGCAGAAAGAGCTGTCTGCTTTGACACCCTTGGGCTAAAGTGAGCAACGCCTGGGGGTGGGGGGCGGAGCCTAGAGTGAAAGTGACCCTTTTCCAGCCCTTGGAACTGTCATCTGCCCCGACCCTGAGAAGCTTTTGAGATTTGTTTTCCTAGGGGAGGGTGGGGGCCCACCTTGCAGAAGCCCACAGGGTGAGGGTTCTGGGCTGTCTGTGGACCGCCCAATGCTGTTGGCCAAGTTATGCGTGTACAAAGGCGTATTTTTCTGGAGGGAAGGGACATATCTTTCATGAGATTCTCAGCAGGGTGCGGACCCCCAGGAGGGTCAGTCGGTTACTCCTCAGGCTCATACAGTCAGTCCCAGGCTGGGTCCTGAGGCCTGTGCCTGACTTGGGGTAACACTGGGCGGTGGGGGGCGGGACTCAGACGGCTGGGCCTCCGGAGAATGAGACAGACCTCCTCTCAGACCACCTCTCAGGGCACCTCTCCAGCCGCTGCCCGCCCTGCACCCACAGGCCCAGCCTGCTCGTTCTCTGTGGCTCCGCAGACGGTAGAGCTGCGGCCTGGTGTTTCTCCCTTCAGGTTGTTTCCAGACAGCAAAGACACCGTGAACTTCGCCTCTTGGTTTGGATTTGCCTTCCCCAACATGCTGATCATGCTGGTGCTCACCTGGTTGTGGCTTCAGTATATCTATATGGGATTCAAGTAAGTTTGAGCTGCTTCGGGATGGAGTCTCATCTGCCATGCCCCTGCAAAGGAGCCAGTAGGTGGGTCCGCAGAGTTCTTCCTGTCTGGCCCTTTTCTCCAGCCCCACCGTCTACCAGTCTGCCCTCCCATTTTGGCCATTTCAGGCTGCTCACCGTGCCTTTGCACAGGCTGTCCCCTCTTCCTGGAATGCCATTCCCTATCTTCCTCCCTTTCAAGCTCCTCAGCCTTCAAGGTCAGTTCAAATGCTGCTTCCTTAGGGACACCTTTTCCGACCCCCTCCACCCCATTCCATCATAGAAGACTCCCGTGCTTGCTCCTCTGGGCTCCCCTGAGCACCACATGGCCCTGTCCCTCAGTACCTGTAGTTACATTCCAGTGCTGCCCTTGACCCCTGGCCTGAGCTCTTCTGAGGCCTGTGGTAAGTGCTCTCTGTCCCCGGCACCCAGCCTGGCTCCCGTCCCAGGGAAAAAGCCCAGTGAGCCATCAACATGAGTCAAAGCAATAAAAAGAAGGGTATCTTGTCCCTGTGAGCAAATCAATACCACTGGCTAACTTCCTCTTGGCTGCACGTGTCCATTTGGTGAGATCACAGCATACCACCTGATAATTCCAAACTGTCGAAACCCAAACTTTTACTGAACGCTTACACGTTCCCAGTGGCGTGCGGAAAGTTCTGCCAAGTTCACCTTCCTCTTCCCAGCACACAGCAAGTTCACCAAGAGTCATCCGGGTCGGCAGCCAGACTTTGGACAGAAACCATAACGTGTGGCTGACAAATACTTTATAAATGCTCTTGTGACTTTAAGAGACACGGATTTATCTGTGGAGCACAGGTGACCCTCGCGCATTGGTATGGAAGGTACGCAGCTGCCTTCAATCACAGGCAGCCACAGCCAGAAACGGGCCGTGTGGCCCGAGGGAGGAGCTCTCAGAGCTGAGAGGCCAACGTGCCCCCCCAAACCTGTGAGTTAATTGCGGAAAGAGGGGCAGTTTTGTAAGTTTTCTCCTAAAGGAAAAACTTTTGAAAATCGCCATTAAAAAATATCTACACGTAGTAGAGTGGTCACAGCAGCAGCACGATAGCTGGAGAGGCACCCCCCACCCCCGCCGCCCCCACGTGCCGGCCTCGGAGGGGGCGAAGCTGCTCCGTGCGCGCTTGGGGCACGGCCTGGTTCTGAGCGAAGCCCTTTGCCCTGCTTTCACACCTGCTTTGGGACCAAAGTCCTCACACCTGTCCAGTGGGCCTCAGGAGATCTGCCCCACACCTGTTGTAGGCTGCAGGCGATAGTAATAATGTCAACCAATACCTGTTAAGAGATTTTTAGGTGCCAGACACAATTTTAATCACTCTATACATATGTTAACTAATCTTCACATCAACGTGTGAGGTGCGTACTGTTATTATCCCCAGTTTAAAAATAAGGCAACTGAAGCACAGAGAGGGTAAATGGCCTACACCGGGGCGGGGGGTGTGACTTGGAAGTCGTGGGGCTGAGATTTGAACCCAGGCAGTTTGGCCCTGGAGCCTGGTCCCACTACCCTTCATCCTTGTCTCAGTCAGCTGAGCTGCCATCACCAAATGCCACAGACTGGGAGGCTTCAACCTCAGACATTTATTTCTCGCAGTTCTGGAGGCTGTAATTTCAAGATGAAGGTGCCAGCTGATCTGGTTCCTGGTGAGAACCCTCTTCCTGGCTTACAGAAGGCCACGTTCTCAGCTGTGTCCTCATAGAGAGAGTGCTCTGGTACCTTCCTCTTCCGATGAAGGCACTACATGATTTTGTCTAAACCTAATACCATCACATATGAATTTAGGGGGCACAATTCAGTCCCTCACAATCCCCTCTTGGGGAGGCAGAAGGTTGCAGCCCTTGACTGCCTTGAGGCCTAGGTGCAGCCAGGTGTCGGGTACCAGTTTCAGCCTCCCCTCAGCCTGGGGATGGGGAGGGGCCTGGAGCCCTGAGGGCTACCAAGCTCCCTAGCAGAGCAAGCCAAGGGAGCTGGCCTGGCCCCATGACCACAAGGACACTGCCGGCCTCTAGAGGTGGACACTGGGCTCCTGGGAGCTCACCTGTGCTGTGCTGCACTTCACCCAGCCTGAGGTGGCCTCTGCTGGTGCTTCTTGACTGGCAGGGAGCCTGGAGCTTCTGCAGTCCACCTGTGGCTGGGCTGGGGGCTGCCCCTGATACCCCCCGTCCTGTCATTCAGCTCCAGCTCAGGGGCCTCACCACCCAGGCTTGGAGTGTGGTGGGTAGGGGTGGGGGTGGCTCACAGGAAGCCTCGTTTGGACAACTCTTTATACTCAGCTTGAATGACAGGACAGTAGGGCATGTCCTCCAGCCTGGCCGTATGCTGCCATGCACCAGGACCTGCCTCCGGGCCTCCGGGACCACCTCACCAGAGGCAGGACATCACCTGTCTTGGCTGTGGGAAGCATCTCTGCTGTGCCTTCATGTGACTCTCTCATCTGGATGGTCATGCAGAGCAAAGTCAGGGTATAGCTGTTGGCCTAATCCAGAAAAATTAATTTTTTTGGATTTATGAGTGACCTCTTTGGCCATTGACAACCAAGTAGACCACGGAACCCCTGCCCCAGGACAGCCCAGGACCGCTGCGGCACTACTGGCCCAGTCCCAGCTTTCCTCTCTAGGCTGACCCCAATCAAGGAATGAAAGCTTTTCTGGACCCCTGCCACAGCAGAGGCACTCAGGGACCAGGGGTCCCTTCACCCTCCTCTCAGCTCTGTACCAGTTCATCCTCATTGTTCTGAAGGCCATTCTACTGCAGAAGGACACTTTGTACCCATCCCGCCCTGTGGGCTCTGTAGGCAGACTGGATCCACTTGTCTGTACCTCATGCCAGCCCAGTGGTCAGCGGACAGGACAGGATTAACCCAGAGATGAGGGTGAAACTGCTTAGCCTAAGAGGCTCCTGAAGGCTTGGTAGCACCATGGTGCAGGGGTGGGGTCCAGGGGACAGCACTGGACAACTGCAGATGCGGTGCAGCCCCCAGGGTCTACAGTCATGTGATGTCAACACAAGTCACCAGCAGCCAGGAGTGCCAGCGTCAGCCCTCATCCTGGAAACCTGAAGCCTCTTGCCTAGCCCTACAGTCCCGGAAATGACAGTTGGCAGCAGATCGGTTCTTGGTCCAAACAGACTCTTCCACACCTGGGGGGTGAGAGGCTACCGTCCACACCAGCAGTCTGCCGTGCTGGATGACCTAAGGGTGTCCTGGCAGGGGACTCTCTGGATGTCCAGACTTGCCCCCTTGTCCATCGCAGAGATCGTGGCAGGCTGTGCAGACATGAGACCCCATCACTGCCTCTGGCTTTCCCAACTCCTGAGCACTCATATCCCAGCCGTCTTGTGTCCTGTGCTTCAAGCTGTGTCCCCTCACCAGCGTGGCCCTTGCAGGCAGCTCACGTCTGGCTTGGCTTCAGAAATTGGCATCTTGGTCCCGATTCCAGCACCTGCTGCCCTCCTATAAAGTCTGTCGTAGGGCCTCGGGAGGGACGGCCACAGGGAGGACTCTCCAGGGACATCGTTTTGGCTGAACCTACCAACTTCAGACTGACAGGCTGGACAGTGTACATGGATCCTTCAGAGAATTCCTCAAGGCCTGGATTCTGGGTCCTAGGGGCCCAGTTAACCCCTCCCCAAGGCTGAGGTACCCTCCACACCTCTTCCAAGAACCCTTCTCCTCCTGGCCTCCTGCCAGCACCTCCCTCAAGGAGGTCCTGCAGTGCATCCTGGGCAGGTCATATTGGCCAATGGGCACTGGGCCCTAAGGAACCCATCCAAGACCAGGGCCCAGGCTGGCTTCCTTCCTGCCATGGTCATGCCTGCTGCTAGCCCCAGGCTCCTGGATCCCGAGTCCTGCACTTCCAGCTCCTCGGAAGACAAGCACCAACCCCCCCACTCCCAGCTCCTGCCTGACCTGGTCTGCTTGTTCTTTGTGTCTCTTGAGCTGCCCTGCCGATGGGGCCTGGCATCCTGGAATCACTGGATGTGGCTCCAGGCCACTGTGGGAGGAGGAAGACTTGGGGGGCATGTGAGGGAGCCCTGGCTCCACCTCGAGCTGGCTCCCAAACTTCTCATGGCCCTTCCCCAGAGGACACAGGACAGGGACAGCTGGTCTCCAGATGACTGGGCACCTGCCAGGTCCCCCAGCCAGTGGCAACCTCAGTTCTGCTTATTTCCGCCTGCAATACTCCTGCCTACCTCCACCTCCTGTTCTTCTCAGCCTCCCACCCTGTTAACCACCCTCTCTTTTCCTGCCTCCATTGCCCCTACGGCCTGGTCCTCGTGGGCCACCCATCTGTGCCTTCTTGGGCCTCTGGGAGCATCCTCCAGTTCTGGGGTACTCTGGGGCATGTGTTGGGCACCCATAATAGAGACTTTCCCCACCAAGTCCTGTGAGGTGTGGTAGGCAGATGACAGACACGGAGCAGGGAAGGGACTTGCTCAAGCACCGCCCGTACCCCAGGCAATGGACAGCACCTTAGGCCTTTCTGCCAGGGTCGCTGCCAACACTCAGGCGTCCTTACGACCAGCCCCCGAGCCAACCAGTCTGCCCCGCCATCCTCTTGTCTTTGAATTCTCTAGTTTTAAGTCCTGGGGCTGCGGACTGGAGAGAAGGAATAAGGACAAGGCTGCCCACGAGGTGCTGCGTGAGGAATACAGGAAGCTGGGGCCCTTCTCCTTCGCCGAGGGCAACGTCCTGTTCTGCTTCCTCCTGCTGATCGGCCTGTGGTTCTCCCGGGACCCCGGCTTCATGCCTGGCTGGCTGTCGCTCACCTGGACAGAGGGCGAGAAAAAGTAAGTCGCTGGCTCTGCAGCCCCCTCGGGCTCCCCTTTGTTCTGTGGATGAGTTCTGAAGCACTCTGTTAGTGTCTGGACTCATGTTTTCTCACCAATCTTCGGACAAGCCCACAGATATGTCCCCGTGACCCCTCCCTCCCCAACAGACTGAGCAGAAAGTACTTGGCCAGGCCCAGGGGTGTGGTGGAGAGAGATCTGTGGGGCTACGGTGGAGCTCCAGAGCTCTGGTTTCTGAAACTCTTCTCTGTCACCTTTAATTTCTCATCTTTCTTCAGAGCTGAGCAAGTCCATCTGAAGACACAGATCTAGGATCTTCTCTAGGCAGAAATTTGGCTAAAGGGGGTATATGTAGTTTCTTTCCTGCTTAAGATGATAGGGAGTCAGCTAGAAGGAAGGCCCGAGAAACACGCACGGCCTGGAAGAGGCAGGAGATGCAGGTTGGGACAGAGCTGCTTGCTGCTGCTCCCTCCACTTTGAAGGTCTACTCGTGGTCACCGGTGAACAGAATTCTGGGGAATCTGACTGGGAAGAGGTCACAGGTCCCCTCCGGGAAGCAACATGAGTGTGAGAGGGAAGAGCTGCCTGAGGGTCACCCAGTGCTGGTGGCAGAACCAGGCCAGGAATGGGAGAGTCTTGGTTTCCAGCCAGGATTCACTTCTCCTGACCTTGGCCTCTGGGATTCCAGTTTTCATACCCAGCTAAGCCTGTTTCTTCATGCAGGGATATTTAGATGCGGCCTAGGTTTCTTGCGTGACTTCCACTGCGGCTGAGTTGGCTCATCCTGTGTGCTCTCACCCCCCCAGGTACGCCTCCGATGCCACGGTGGCCATGTTGGTGACCATATTGCTCTTCATTCTGCCTTCACAGAAGCCAAAGTTCAACTTCTGCAGTCAGACTGAGGAAGGTAAGTCTCCTGTCCCAGCCTCCCATTCATCAGGGTTGGTGCCCTGGGCTTAGGAGGGAGAAAAGCCTACTCTGTCAAAGAGGACTGGCAAGATCACAAAGTCTGGACAGAGGGCGTTTCTCAAGCCTTCCTTGGGTATTTTATTATTATTCTTTAGCGTAAAATTTCTCTTTTGCTTTTTCATTACAACAAGAACAGAAAAATGTCTTGAATTTTTCTTTTTAAAATATTTTATTTATTTTTAGAGAGAAGGGAAAGGAGGGAGAAAGAGAGGGAGCGAAACATCAATGTGCGGTTGCCTATCACATGCCCCCCACTGGGGACCTGGCCCACAACTCAGGCATGTGCCCTGACTGGGAATCGAAGTGGTGACCCTTTGGTTCGCAGGCAGATGCTCAATCCACTGAGCCACACCAACCAGGGCCAAATTTTTCATAATGCTATCGGTATTTTAGGGTTTCTCTCTCTCTCCCAGTCTTTATTAATAGGCACATGCGTTATATGACTACAAATAAAACACACAATTTAAATCCAGTTGCTTCATTGTTTCTGTTTTCATAGTTTTGCTCGAGGTGACTCTATAAGCATTTCCCGCTGTTGCCGCAGTCTTCAAATTTATCTTCTCTAATAACGGCGTTACATTGCTTAGAGCGGCTGTAACCATTCTCTTGTTATGGAACATTCTAGCTGTCTTGAATTTTTCATGATTATAAATTAATGTGTTCATGTATCTAGCTTCTCTCTGAGGATGTTTCTTCTTCAGGAGTCATTTCTAGGAGTGATGATGCTGGGGGATATATATCTTAGTGGCTTTTCAACGCATTGCTGCGTTGCTTTTCAAAAGGACTAACCAGCTTGTAACGCTGCCAGGAGTGTGCGATAGCTTTGCCATACTCTCACCAGCAGCGGGTATAGTAATTATTGAAAATGTTAGCTCATGTATAAATGTGAGATGGCACTCATTGTCCTTACAGACTTTTATTGCCCTTGAGTAGATTTTTGTTTTTGCTTCATAAGTCTGCTCTGGGCTCTGTATGTGTGTGTTTATTGTTTCTTGGCAGAAAGGAAAGCTCCGTTCTATCCCCCTGCACTGCTGGATTGGAAGGTGACCCAGGAGAAAGTCCCCTGGGGCATCGTGCTGCTGCTGGGGGGCGGATTTGCTCTGGCTAAAGGATGTGAGGTAACTTCTCCAGCTGTGGGTGGCCCAGGGCTCCCCCTACCCCCCACCCTGCCCCCCTGGATTGGTGCTGACCAATTACAGGAACTATGGGGGACTGAGAGGAGACAATGGACATGAGAAGCTTCGGGTGACTTGGTGATTGATTGGGTGGAAGGAATGAGGGGGACTCCTGGTCTTCTAGGTTGGACAGCAGGTGGATGGTGAATCCTTTCCCTGAGCTGGGGAGCCCAGGGGGGAACGGTAGACGCTGGGCTAGAGAGGAGGAATGCAGGTAGGAACATGTTGAGTCTGACATGCTCCTGGGACATCTGGGTGGAAATTTCTAGAAGGAGTACAGATGTAAGTCTGGACAGTAAACCAGCTGGACTAGAAACACAGATCTTGGAGACAGCAGAATGAGGATGGAGACTGAAATTGTGGGCATGGATGAGGTCACCCCTGGGATGTATGCAGAGAGAGTAAGAGGTAGAGGACGGGCTGAGCTCCCCGGGAAAGGGTGAGGGTCCCTCCTGGCCCATAGGAACTGTAAGCCAGTCGCCCTTTGGTGGCTGCCCTCCGGGTGCTTCCCAGGTCTCAGGGCTGTCTGAGTGGATGGGGAAGCAGATGGAGCCCTTGCACGCCGTGCCCCCGGCAGCCATCACCTTGATCTTGTCCTTGATCATTGCTGTATGCACTGAGTGCACAAGCAACGTGGCCACCACCACCCTGTTCCTGCCCATCTTTGCCTCCATGGTAAGTAACCCTGCTGGGGTTGGGGGCCCTTAACCATTATTTCAGAGGAAGCTGTCAACCCAGAACTATGTCCTAAGGCCCTACAGAGGCAGGGAAATCAGGGCCCAGAGCCCAACCAGGCTTTCAAGACCTGGATCCAGCCCTGGCTCTGATAGGACTGGTGAGCCCTTGATGAGCCTGGGCCTGCCCTCAGTGGTCTGCTGGTTCGTTTTTGTATCCCCACTGCTGGCAAAGTGCTAAGAATAAACCAGGTGCTCAACATTTATTTGTCAGTGTAACTGACTATTTCTCGAGATGGGGATGCAGGGCTCGTGCCCAGGGGGAGTGGAGCAGTGCTGTGAGGGAAGGCCTGAGGGTTTCTGAGAATGCAGTGCAGGTGTGAGAATACAAAGCTGGGAACGCTGCTGGCTGGGGCCCACGGGGAGGTCTCTGGTAAGGTTGGGCTTGGGAGTGGCTGGGGGGAGGTGCGCCCGGGGATCAGGCACCAGTGTGCTATGGGAGAGCATGTTCTTGAGTTGGCACTTAAAGCAGAGCTTATAGGAAAATTGGCTGTGATCTTTTTGTGCATTTTCTTCTGTCACTCAACACATGGCAGTGCCGACCTCCAGGTGGCACAGGAAGAGCCCTGGGCTTGGGGTCAGAAGACCTGAGTTCAAGTCTTGGGATCCTCGAACATGTCCCTTAAGGTCTTCCCTCCTACGTTTGAGCGTCAAGTAAGATGAGGGCTATGAAAATCCTCTGTAGACTGCAGAATGAGCCTGGGAGACTCGGTGGCTGCCCTTCTGGGGCTGGGAAACAGATTTACAAAAACCTGAACACAGGATTGCAGTTGGTAAATTTCTGTTTGGCCTCCGAGGTGTCCATGTGTATAAAAAGCAAACCCAAGTGGTTTTCTCCCTTCAATCCAAGTGAAGGTGACAGTGTTAGGAATAGCGAGGTGGCTGCCCCAGCTCCCCCTTCCATAAGCAGGCTGCCCAGACATACACCAAGGAGCATCTTTTGATGCTGGGCATGGGGTGGTGAGGCCTTCCCTCCTCTGGCAAATTTTTGGCTTTGTTGCCTCCAACCCCAGCCGTGAGCCCTGAAGGCCCCAAGCCAGGCAAACCGAGTTCTGAACCCAAGGGGGTGCTAGGCCTTTCCAAACAAGCTTTTCTAGAACCAGAAGTCCCTCACGGTGACCTCCAAGCCCACTCACACTCCTGCCTCAGGACCCAGCTGTGGCAAAGGGAAAGGTGGTGACACCCCAGCCTCGCCACAGAGCCACATACACCATGTGTACCCAAGGCCAGGACAAATAGAGGCGCCAGGAAATACACTGGGCCCCTGGCTGGGACCTCTCAGGTTCTCCCAGGGGCAGTGTGACTTGATGCAGCCTGTCTGCCCATAGGAACCCTACCCTGAACCCCACTCCTATGCCCCAACTCAGCCATTCGTGGTTGTGAGTGTGTGTTGGGGAGTCACTGGAGATGCTGACGAGCACGCACAGTTGACTCAGACACCGCAGGGGTCAGGGACGCAGCCTCCCCACACAGCCAGAAATCCATGTGTAACTTGTGGCCCCCACAGAACTTAAGTGCGGTCCCTCAGTATCCACGGGGGCTGGTTCCGGGACCTCCCTCGGGTACCCCAATCGGCGGATGTCAAGTCCCTTATATAAGGTGGCGTAGAGCAGCGTGCGCAGCTGACCCTGCACGTACAGGCTCCTGTCCGAGCTGCAGCTGCTGGCTCTGCAGCTGGGAACCTGGGCGTACGAGGGCTGAGTGTACATTTGCTGAGAAGAGCCCCCATGTAAGCAGACCTGCACCGTTCAACCCCGTGTAGTTCAAGGGTCGGCTGTGTTACAAAGGTGCACTTCGCAGAATCATTTATTATAAAATATTTCCATGATAGTAGGGGACTGATGAAATAAGTTATATATTCGTAAGTGTAATATTATCTAATGAAATATAAAATGCAATATTGCAATTTTTAAAAAATCAGAGTTTTGAAGGACATTTAGTAAAATGGGAGCATGTATAATTTTTTAAGTTGAAAATGTAATACACATACATGTCTTATGAATATCAAATAATACCAAAGAGTATAGGCCCTAACTCTCTAGCTTCCTCCTAGAGACAACTTCTGTTATCAATTTCTTAGGTATCTTTCTGGATGTATTACACACACATTCTCTCTTGTAAACAAATGGTATCAGTCTGTGGTCTTGTCCTGCACCTTAAATTTTAAAAAATCTAACTATAGATCTTGGAGATCTTTCCATGCTAGCACATAAAACCTTCTTAGTTCTTTACAGCTTCAACCTACTTGTTGCCTGTATGTACGTGTTTTATTTGACCACCCTGCCGTGGATGGCCGTTGAGTCTGTTTCCTGCATGTTCTGCTGTTGTAATGCCGTCATGAACATCCTTGCATATGTGTCTGCTCTTATGAGCACGTCAGTCTGCATGCTAGGTTATTAATGTTGGCAGATATTATGAATTGTATTATGACATCATTCACTCATTCAGCAGATATTTAACGAGTGTCTGTCTACTCTGGGAGGTGCTATTACATGTGGCTGAATTTTAAGCTGTAGAGTAAAAAAGATGGATACTGAACTCCATACTCAAACTGATGCCAAGTGTGTACAAAAACACACATGTACACAGATGTATCTGTTGGTGAGAAGCTGTGGTCCCCCACCCTCTGGCTGTCTCGATGTGCAGCAGGACAGACAGACATGTGCACGTGCGGGCTGCAGGAACACTTCAAGGCTCAGTGTGGTCTAAGTGGCCGGCAGGGTCTTTGGCACATAGTAGGTGGCCAAGAAATATATATTGAATGAATTGAGGGGGTTCAGAAAGGGCTCCTGGGGGGAGAGCTCAGAGCTCAGCCTTTGGGGTCCAGCAGAGCTATCTCCCACAGGCGTGGCAAAGGGCAGAGGTCCCAGGGGCACAGAGACACAGGGGTGGGAATGCACACTGCACTGGGGAGATGCTTTTCAGAGTGGTGGCCCCAGGAGCTTTTGTTTTCCGTGTCTGTGACACCACAGTGCTGTGTTTCCCCCCAGTCACGCACCATCGGCCTCAACCCGCTGTACGTCATGCTCCCGTGCACCCTGAGTTCGTCCTTTGCCTTCATGCTGCCCGTGGCCACCCCGCCTAACGCCATCGTGTTTGCCTACGGACACCTCAAGGTTTCTGACATGGTAACACAGCCGCTTTTGTTTACTCCTATCAGCTCCGAAGCTTTTATTGCCAGGGATGCCCTGTTTGTGAATGACCCGTGATGTCACATGATTTGGGAATAGCAACAAAAGTCTCGGTCTCCCCTCATTATTTGCATTCATATGCAGCTTGTCTCCTGTTTTGAAACGATCTCACATTCCATACTGTTCTGTCTCCCAAAGCTGAGAGGTGGGTTATGGAATCGCCCACCCGGAGGGGCCTGAGCACTCACGAGGGGAGACCTTGCTGAACACTCCGAGCAGCTGAGGGTGGGCCCCACATGGCCAAGGTACACTTCACAAACTAGCAGAAGCTGTGAGGACAGTCAAGAAGGACAAGACTGAAATGGGGGGCGGGGGCGGATGGACACTAATGACAGCCGGAGAGATGGACAGAGGTGTCTGCAGACATGAAGTAGGGGCAAGGAGTGAGAGACCACGGCCTGGGAGCAGAGGACACACGGAAACAAATGCAGCTGGAGGAGGGACTCTTGGGTTCTGCTTTGGCTTTATCGCCCCTGACAGGAGAAGGGGGGCAGCTCTGAGAGGGGACAGGCTAGAAAGGAAGGTCCCTACCCCAACACAGTCGGGTGTGAGTTGTCGCAGAGCCTCTGCTGGGTATCTTTGGGACTCTGTAGAGCATTTTTGAAGAGAAGGGGTAGTCCAGAAGCCGTGGACTACAACCTCAGCTCCAGCCCCCAGTAAAAAGTCTATGTGGGCTTGAAAGCAGTGGTTAGCGAGCCTGAAGAAAGAGCTGGCATCAGAGCCACGAGCAGCTCTCGGGGAGTCAGCAGGTGCAGTGAGATGGTGAAGGGCTGGGGGCAGCATGGGACCTGGAGTCAGACCTGGGCTCCTCCAGTAATTCCCTGAGTGGCCTGGGGTGTGGCCTCATGTCACCTCCCCGAGGCCCAGTTTTGCAAATGTCCAGATAGGCAGAGAACCCGAAATCATGCCTGTTTCCCGGGATGCGCTGAGCACCAATAAT
The DNA here is from genome assembly GCA_004024845.1 of Tonatia bakeri. Classification (NCBI taxonomy): domain Eukaryota; kingdom Metazoa; phylum Chordata; class Mammalia; order Chiroptera; family Phyllostomidae; genus Tonatia; species Tonatia bakeri. The sequence goes on from PVIA01005866.1 coordinate 52,526, forward strand.
ACTTGTTAGGTGTGAAATTGCTTTGTCTGAGAGTGGGGTGGACACAGAGCATGGCCCAGGGACAGGAGCCCAGCATACCTGCCCTTGTCCCTTCTCCAAGCACTGGCTCCCAGCCTCCCATTCACCTCAGTTCTGACACCCTGCATGACCCCAGGGTGCTGACTCTGGCCCTGTTTTTTCCAGGTGAAAACAGGACTAATGATGAACATAATTGGAGTCTTCTGTGTATTTCTGGCGATGAACACCTGGGGACGGGTCATATTTGACCTGGACCGTTTCCCTGACTGGGCTAATGTGACACGTGTCGAGACTTAGGAAGAGCCACGAGACCGTGACACAGGCCCCGCCCTCCTGAGGACTCCCGAACCTTCCAGCATGCCTTCCAGCTGAGCTTTGGGTTTCACACCCCAAAGACCCCATGATGCCCATACCCCGCAGGGTCGTAGCCAGGGTGGGGTGGCTGGAGGGCGAGTTCAGACATGAAGGGAGCCTCCTAAGAGGCAGCCAGCACCCGTCTTTGCTGGGGCCTGCCGTCATCTCTGGGACAGGCAGGCTGCACAGGGACTAGGACACCAGCTCCTGCCCCAGCTCAGCCTCGTGCTGGCCTCACGCTGGGCTCTGATGTCCACTTGCTTGGTCCCAGGGTCCTCTAAATGGGAATCAGATCCCAGCTCGGGAGGCGAAAACACTACCTTCCAGAGCCCATGCCTCTTGCTGCTGACTTTGGGCTGCCTCAGGTCACTCCTGTCACATGGAAGGGACAACCCAGCCCAGGGACAGAATGTCCCTGCTGCTCGAGTGAGAGTGGGAAGCAGAGCCTCCTGGAACCACCAGAATTGTAGTGCCACCGGCAAAGGATGAGGAATTTGAGTTGACTTCTAGATGACATCACCCACGGTACACCATTGGAGAACCAGCTCCCCTCCGTTCCTCACTCCATCTTACCTGACAAATGGACCCCTTCCCCAGCTTCCCACTGCACCGCCTTCAACTCCTGGGCCCCTTGCTTTCTGGGCCCACATTTACTGGGCTGGGGCCCTCCTGTATCCCCTTTTCTTCCAGGCAGGTCAGCTTGGCTCTTCTGGGAGACGCTCTTCCTGCCACCCACACAGCTGGGATCACACTCCAAGTATGGGCAACGATGGTGCCTTTGGGGTCACAGTTGGTGTCTAGGTCCTCCCTCTCCTGCAGGCCCAGAGTGGATGCAGCTGTTAATTGCCAAGAGCAGGGTCCCTTCAGAGTTGATCTGTCCTGCCAGGGTCTGAGCGCCCCCAGGGGGAGCCTTGACTTTGCTGACTGGCCATTGTGGCCATGCCTGGCAGTGACAGAGTATCACGGAGAATGAGCAGTACTTGGTGATCCCTGAGCAGACGGCCCCTGCCCATGAGTGGATCTACCTGCGGTTGTTGGAGCAAAGACCCCAAATGGCCGTGGGAACCCTCAGAACCCCCATGAGGGAGACGTGAGTGACACCCACCCTCTTTCCCAGCAGCCCCATTTTCTTTCCTCCTGCCGCTGCTCTGGAAGGGAGGCAGGAGCAGACACATGGGGTCCAATGATGGCCCTTTTCAGGGCAGGAGAAAGTATGGGAACCCAAGGAAACCCCCTCAGGGACCGACTGTGCACCTGGTTAGGGTGGGAAAGTTCTTGACCACCCCATCTGCTCCCCAGGGAAAGGTGCGCTGTGCTGTCTCTGGTGCTCTGCTGTGTGCGGGGGGCGGGGGGGGGCAGACGCACGGATGGCCGCTGCCCACCTCCTGCGTGCCAGGCCTCCCTGCAGCTGGTGCATCCACCACTTCGCTCGTTTGACATTCGCAGCAGCCCTGTGGCACAGGCAGGTATTATTACCCTTGTCTGTCTTCCAAGAACGCTGGGCTCAGAGAAACAAGCAAGCCATGTGCCCCATCACACATCGAGGTAGTGGTACCTGGATTTTCAGCCTCCGTGTCCACTGCTCCTTCCTCTCGTCACTGAGGGCCTTGGCCTTACAAGGCCTGCAGGGAAAAGTGGGCGGCCAAAAGCAAGTCCACCCAAGGCCCTGCCTGCTCAGGGAAGACCATCAAACAAGAGCCCCTTTCTGCTGCCACCTCTTGAGACAGGCTCAGGACAGTGATGGGACAGACAGGGCTGAGTGTTGCCTGAAGAAGCAAAGCATTTGTTTGGAGAGAGAAGCATGAAAGTGGCTACCTGCTCCCCCACTGGGCTGAAACTGATCCACCCCCTATTTTTGCTCTGTGCCACTGCTGTGGGCTTGTCTGCCAGCCAGTCTGCGGGCTCCTGGAGGACTTACCCTGCCTACTGGGTCCAGTGCCAGCACCATGACTGACTCTGAGCAGGCCACCGTAAGTGTGATTGGTAAATAAACAAGTGATCAGTGTGGTCAGTGAGACGCATGCCTTGTGGTAGTGGGCAACGTCGGTGAAGGCCATCCAAGGTGGGCACTGAAAGATGAGTAGGACTGGCCGGGCTGATGAGGGGGGATGTGGTGAGGTGGGTGGAGGACTCTATCAGACTCCACCTGCCTGAGGGTTGACAAGAAAGCTGGGTGGGGGCTCCAGGAAGCTGATCAAAGGCTGTTTCTATACAACATCTCTTGATGTTGACTGAAGTTGCTAAGTTTTGGCCAGTGCCAATCAGGATTGCTTTGGGCTACAAATAAGAGAGGGAAAAAAAAAAAAACAGGTGACAGTAGCTTATACCCTAAGGACACTTAATGTCTGCTTAACAAGAAGTCTGGAGGTAGAGAGCTGCTGATATTGGTCCAGCTCTCTTGGGCCACCATGCACTTGGGCTCCACCATCCTAACGGCATCCTAAGGGCATCCTGCCTTTCTTTACTCCATGCCTGACCCTTGTGCTACAAATACATCTGTATTGAAGGTAGGAAGAAAGAGATGTGGGGTGAGGGCCTGACAGTGCCTGCTTCATCTTTCCTTTTTCTTAGGAAAGCAAAAACTTTCTCAGAAGCCCCCACTGACTTCCCTTTATGTCTTATTGGCCAGTATGAGGTCATATGGTCATCCTTAGGCCAATCATTGACAATGGGTACTTGGAATACTACTGGAATACCATGAGACCGACTAGGACCCATCTCTTGGGCTTGGGGAGCTGGCCTATGCTTCCTGTAATGGCGGAGTTTCCACCCACCACAAAATCTGGGTTCTGGCAGGAAAAAAGTGGGGAGCTTTTGGGTAGATGATGAGCAGGATCTGGTGTTACAACCCTTTCAGAGGGCTGCCCTCACTGCATCCTGCTTGAGTGGCTGCCATGGAATTCGGTAGAAACATGTTCCTAGGTGGTGAGAGAGTATGTGGTCGTCTGGTCAAGGGCTTCAGCTCTGCTTATAGTTCCCAAAGGCCAGGACTCCAGGAGACCCACTGGATGGGGAGGCTGGAGTATAAGTCCTGACTGAGCTCAGCCCTGACACCTGACACAAGTCAGTCCACTGTCTGGGCCTCAGTTTCACCCTGGGAGGGGCCGGACTGGAGGATCTGTAAGGGCCTGTCTTCCCTTACCCCATCTGATCCTTCATCTGCTCAGGCCACATGCAGTCCTGCCCCCAGTCCCCACATTGTCTCGGACTCCACACTTGCACACAGCCGGCTCCCTGTGCCCATCTGGGTCTTAGCCATTTGCTGAAAGCCCTTTCAGACCTTCTCACCCATATTTTGCCTCTTACATTTTGTAAAGGGGTTCTACCCAAGACCCTTCAGTTCTCTCTAAGGCATCTGGATCAGATTTTTTACATTTTGTAAAGGGGTTCTACCCAAGACCCTTCAGTTCTCTCTAAGGCATCTGGATCAGATTTTTTACATTTTGTAAAGGGGTTCTACCCAAGACCCTTCAGTTCTCTCTAAGGCATCTGGATCAGATTTTTGGACTGCTCTCAACTGTTTTGCCAGGGGTTTACAAGGATTCTATGCATTCCAAAGGTCAGGACCCTGGGTTCCTTACCCTCTGATATCACAGTTGGGCTCCCTTCCTTTTTCTCGGAGCAGAGAACTTCCTCTGGGAAAGGGCTGGGCCTCCTCCTCTGGCAGGACCAGTGAGCAGGGCATCTCCTGGAACGCGTGAAGTTCTCTCCTCCCTATCACTGCTCCAACACTAACAAGGAGGGTGGACAGTGAGGCCTTTGCTCTGGGCCCCGAGCAGGGAATGGTGACAGTAGCACAGAGTGCAGCTCTCAGAATCAGTAGGGACATTCTTGGGTAAGGTCCTCGATGGCATATTCCTGTTTGTGGAAAAAAGACCAAAAGCTGATTGATTAAAAACTATACTTATTCTTAGCTCAGTCAGTCCTATTCTTAGCTCAGGACTCTTTCCTCCAGGGCTCTCTCCCCCTAGTCCCACAGCCTCTTACAAGCTTTGTCTCCCAACCCACCAAAGAAGCTTCTTTTCATATTAAGAAAAATTGCATCAAGATGAATCTTAATAGGGTGCGTTTTTACATTCCTTAACAGAAAGCTTATCACTTCAGGCTGAAAGCCTGGCCATCCGATAGTCAGTTTATTTCCTCCGGTGTCCTGAGCCGGGGCTTCCGTTCCCACTTCCCTGCCCTAGGAACATCTTCCAATGCTTCCTGGATCTGCTTGTCCGCTCGCCCACCCCAGCCTCAGAGGCACAGCAGTCCGCTGCCATCCGGCAGGCAGTCCCAGGGCAGCATCGACGTCCCTGCTTCCAGACACCAAGGGTAGGGCGATACTAAAATTCAATCTCAATCGAGAAATTTCAACTCAGTTTTATATTTAAAAACATACGAACACAGAAGAAATTTCAACAGTACGAAAAGTGCTAAGACATGTCCTGCCCAATTCAGAGACCTCCATCCCTCTCCAGAAATACACTGTGAGCAGCGAGCAGCTCCTCACACGTTCCCCTGTAGATGAAGCATAGGCACGAGCTTACGTAACAGATGCAGGTCCTCTGTGTTCCATCTGGGCGCACACCAGCACGTTTTCCGCTCTTGCTGCCACCCCCCAACTCCATTGCCCTCCCCCAACCCTGCTAAATTTATTTAGAGATCATTCCATTTTAGGACATATTAAGTTTGACTAGGGTGTTTTCTTTTAATTCAATAATTTTTGTTTCTACATTGAGGCAAAATTAAATTCGGTGAACCGCACTGATCTTAAGTGTTCAGTTCGGTGACGCAGACCCGTCGTGCCAGCAACACCCACTTCCGTCTCCTTCCGCCCAGAAGTTCTCCTGCCCCTTCCGGTAATCCGCGCCCTCCCCGGGCCAGCGCAGCTCTGCCTTGTTACGAGGTGTTTGCTTTCTCTGTAAATGTCATAAAAAGGGAACCCTACAATACGTACTCTTTTGTGTCTGATTTATTTTTTTTTTAGCATAGTGCTTTTGGAATTCATTCGTGTTCTTGTGTGTACCCATTCATTCCTTTTGTATAGTTTCCAAGGAGTGTTCCATTGTACGGATATGCCGCAATTTGTTTATTCTCCTTTGATGGACGTTTGGGTTGTTCCACTTTGGGGCTATTATGAATAAAGCTGTTATTAAATCCTCGGAATAAATCTCTTTGTGGTCATGTGTTTTCATTGCTCTTGGATGCGTGCCTATGAGTGAACCTCCGTCTTTTTAAGAGCTGCATAGCGTTCCCCTGCACAATCAGCATATACCACATAATAGACAAGTTCCCTACTAGCGGGCATTCGGGCCATTTCCAGTCTTTTGCTGACACTGTAATAAACAGGTCTGTACTTGCATCTTTGTGTATCTATGGGGGGAGAATACTTGCCTGGAATGAAGTGCTGTATCAAGGAGTACATGTATTTAAATACGTGATGCATTGCCAAATTGCTTTCCAGAGAGGCAGTGCCAACATATATTCTTGAGAACTGTGCACGAGGCCTCACTCTAACACACCCTTGGCAACTGCACAAACTTCTCAGCCTTTGCTAATCTCCTTGTTGAAAAATGCTCTCATGGTTTTCATTTTTATTACTTTAAATTGCAAGTAACATTGAACATTTTTCACATATTTATAAGCCATTTGTGTATTTTTGTTGATTCCCTGTTTCTCTTTTCATTTTTTGAGTTTTTTAAAAAGCCTCTTCTTATTTATTTGTAAGAACTCTTTATATATTGAAGAATCAGTCCTTTGTCTAATTAGGACTTTATTGTGCATGTTAAGATCTAGTGAAGCTACTGTTTCTTCCTTTTAATTTACTCCCCCTAGTTATCCTCACATATTTTTCCATAAGCATTTCTGAATCAGCTTCTCTAGTTCCAAGAAAAACCTGTTTGGCATTTACCCCTCTGGCTCTCTCTCCTGCTACTGTTTCTTTCTCTCTCCAGGGTTTCTTAACCTCAGCTCTACTGGCATTTGGACCAAATCATTCTTTTGTGTAGGGAGCAGTTCTGTGCACTGTGGGATACTAAGCAGCGTCTTGGCTTGTGTTCACCAGATGCCAATAGCAACTGTGTACCTCCCAGCCCTGGCTATGACAATGAAAAATGTCTGCAGGCATTGCCAAGTGTCTGAACCGACTCACTCTGAGCTTGCTACACTGTCTTCCTTCATGTTCCTAGAGCAGCGATTTTCAACCACTATGCCACGGCACACCAGTGTGCCACAAGAATCATTAAAACACTCAGTGCCTGACTATTTAGTCCGGGGCATGGACCTCTTTTCCCTTAGATTGTCAAATGAAAAAAATGACAGAAGCCAACATAAAATCGTACCTAATTTTTCATCAGATTGGCAAAAATATATTCTTCAATGTGATGCAGAATTTTAGTAATCAGTTTATGTATGCCGTGAGGTGAAAAGGTGGGAAGTCACGGTCCTAGAGCATGCAGAGGGCACTCCTGCTCCCTCCCCTCCCTTGAATCTCTGCTCAAATGTTACTTCTCAGCCTATTTTAGACTGTAATCCCCCCACCTGTCCTACACTCTCTGTACTGTTCCTGACTTTTCTTTGTTGCACCTTTCATCTTCTACTATACTATGCAACTTACTCCTTTAGTTCTTTATTTTGTCTGGCAGGGATTTTTATCTGATTTGTTCTCTCCTGTATCTTGTGCCTGGTACACCTGGTACATAGTAGGCGCTCGATAAATATTGACTGAATGACTGAATCAACAGATTTGTGGATTGCCTTAGGTGCGAGATGACAATACTGAATCATCCTACACAATAAAATGATGTTTTTCTACGTAGTGAGGCTTTCTTTTATATCCTCCTGTACAGTCTTAAAAGTTTCTTACAAATAAGAAATTTTAAATGTTTTGTAGTAAACGTTTGCCTGGCCTGTTTTTCACTTTTCCTCTTGATGGACTTGGGAAGTGAAAATGCCTGACTCATGTGGGTGAGTGAGGCTGCCCGTAGGAGGCCAGGCCCCAGCCACTGCCCTTGCAGGGGGACCCAAGGGCCTGCAGTGATGCCGGAGGCAGGCCCCCTGCTCCCTATCGCCCAGCCCAGAGCTCTTCCTCACAGCCTTGGTTGGTGGTGCTTCCTATGCATCCAGCCCCATTCTTCTCCCTGAGGGGGCTCTAGCCCAGAGAAGTGGATGGGACATTGCTCCAGACAGTCCCTCTGTGTGGGGTCTCTGCAGAGACCCAAGGGCTCATCTCTGAGCTCTCCTGCAGGGCAGGTGACGCAAGCAAAGAGTGACCTTACCTTTCCTGCCCAGTGCCCTAGTTGGGTGGGAGGGGCCTGAGATAGGGGGCAGTCTGTTCGGTGGAGTAGGTGTTGGAGGAGACACCTTTCCTTGGCCAGCTCTGAGAGGGCATAGAATGAGGAGTCTTCCCTGCCTCTGTCTCTCCAGACCCTCGCATAGGGGCCCCTGCTCCCTGCCTGGCACTGCGCTTTGGGCCAGGCCTGAACTAGGGGAGAGGTGGGGAGAACCAGGCACAGGTCATTCCTGTGAAATGGGCACCATGACCCTTTGAAGGTTCTGAGAGCTGTGAGCTGGCCCTGCATCGGGCACTTCGTGAAGGGGTTGCTCTCATTTCATCAACTGTGTGGCCACTCCCGGGTCTCCTTTTCGGCGGTCCCCGTGAGGATGTCTGTCAGAGCCATGGGAGCCCCAGGTCCACCCCAAGGTCACCCTGACTGTGCTCGAGGGAGCCTCCAGGAAGGTCTGAAACTGCAGTTCAGTGCCACCCAGGGCAGGAATAAGACCTTTAGAAGCACTAAGCTCCAAAAAGATTATGGGGCTCCCTCCTCTTGGATAACACAAAACAAGAGGTGCTCATGAAGCGCGAGCAGAAGCCCCGACTATTGGTGTACAAAGTGCTGTGTAGTGTCCTTGCCAACCCTCTGCCCTGGACCTCCGCTGGGGCTCCCAAGGCCCTGCTCAGAGCCCAGAGCTGGGAGGCCAGCAGGCAGGTCTGGGCTGTTGGGGAGGCTTGGCTCGGGCCCTGTGGCTTGCAGGGAGGCCGGGAGGCGGGCCCCGGGGGGGCTGCGGCAGTGTCCCGTGGTGTGCCACTTCACATTTATAGTTACAGCGCTTCTCAGTTTACTGTCCCTGTGGCGGGAGGCCCGGTTCTCTGGAACCGCAGCTGGGGCCGGTGGGGGGCCTGCCTGAGTGCTGTGCAAGGCCAAGGCCCCCCTCGCTTTGGGCTGTCCTGGTCTCTTCCCAGAGCCAGGTTTCAGGCCGGATGGAGCTGGCAGATATGGAGGCTCCCCGGTACCCTTGTCCCAGTTGGCCTCTGTGAGGAGCAAGGGCCTTGCTAGAGAGCCAGGTGCTCCTTTAGGCCCCAGGGGTGTCTGGGACAAGGGAGCTCTCCGCTGTGCATTCCTTACCCCGTGGGGTTTCCCACGCAGTCCCACTGCCAGAGTTGGCTGGCCCTGGCCTTCCCTGCCTCATGGTGTGACCCTCATGGTGATGGGAATAACGAGAGGGTGCATGTACAACAGGTCAGCATAGCAGGTGTGTCTGTTTAGCCATGGAGGGTCTGAGGCTGGGGGAGTTTAGGGAGGTAGGTGAGCTAAATGCTGGCAGCCTTGGTGGAGCCAGAACCAGAACTGTGAGCCACTCTCTTCACTGTGCCAAGTGGACCCCAAGATTCAACTCACCTAGCAGCGGGGTCCTGCTGTTTTTCCAGAGACCTGGGTGGAGCAGGGTCTGGCTCCTGTGCACCCAGCGTGAATCCACCCTGCTCTGGCTCAGCTAAGGGGTGGCCCAGTCACAGCATGACTCCCTGGTCTCCCCCACCAGGGCCCATGGGCCCTGGCTCTGGCCTGCTCTTTGGAAACTCTGGGATTAGAACGGCAGGTCGGGGAGGGAGGGAGTGAGTCTGGGGCATGAGACAGGCCTCTGGGGCGTCTGGAAGCTCACACCCTGCAGTCGAGGGAAACCCCAGAGAGCAAACAGGGGAGGGGATGGGGCAGGTAGGGCCATGATTACTGGGTGGGGTGTAAGGGGACCCATGGGACAGCTGGGCCCACCTTGGGGAGGTGAGGCAGGAGGTCAGATACCTAAAAACAGAGCTGATTTTCACATAAATAGAATACCTATTCGGTGTGTTTCCTTTTTAAAGTTAGGAGTTATTTTAGTTCCCTTCCTCAGCAAAACCCCTGGCATGCCAGTGTGTGGCAGTTCTGGCCTGGGGAACAACTGGTCACAGGGCCCGTACTCTGGGTCTCCGAAGCAAAGAGCGACTCAGTTCTACACTTCCTCTCCGATGCTGGGTGCCTGGTCCGTGCCAGGGAATGGGGCCACAGGGAAGAAGCAGGTCCTGTCCCTGCCCTGGGGGATGTGAAGGGTCCTCCCACACATTGTACAGGAGGGGCCAGGGTCAACTCAGTCTGTGCCAGTCAGCAAAGGCTTCCCGGGAACTAGACTAAGCAGTTTTGGAGAATGCACGTGAGTTTTCCAGACTCTCCCTTTTTCTTGCAACAAACAGCAAGCAACTATTGTGTGTTGGGTGTCAAACTAGTAATAGACAGGACACAGGCCCTGCCCTGAGAAGTCTAGGAGGAGAGCATGTGAGTGGTGACAGCAATGCCTTAAATGTTAGAAGTGTGTATAAGATGCATCAGAGGCCAGAAGAGGGGACCATCCTCTCTCTGTGGGGACATAAGAACCAGGGTCTGCACAGGGCGCTGGCTGGCTTGTCCCAGCACTCGGCTGAGGCAGGGGGCCATGTGCAACAGGAGAGTAGTGCTAGGTACTGGGATTGGGCTTTCTTAGGCCCAAGTGCTTGCTTAGCGCATTGCCCAGGGCCATGGAACCACCAAACAGCAGCCAGGGGCAGAACTGGTGGTTTCAGGCCAGTTATCTGTGTGCTTTGGAGACTTTGGACAACAGGGCTGCGGCTCCACTCCATATACGAGCTGGGTGGCCTTGAGCCCCACACTTCACCTCTGGGAGCTCCGTTCACTCATGCCTAGAGCGGGGGTCATGGAAACAGCAGTCACACCCACTTGGCAGCGGTGATGGGAGTGAACAAGGTGGTGTGCACACAGGGCCTGCTGCAGCTGATCAATAAACAGGAGCTGTTCTGTCTCCTCCACAGGCCACCAGGAGGCAGGACTGGTGGTGGGAGGGCCGCGTGGAGGAGGGGGCAGTGGAGTTCTGGTCTTGAGCAGGGACCCAACCCCACTCTTGCTCTGCCAGGGCTATCTTCATGGGGCTGAGAGGTAGTGTTCTCTGGTGGGGCCCAAGATGAGGAGAGGTGCAGCCCCCTGGGAGGGGTGCCTGCAGTAGCCCAGGCCTGCATGCTCCTTTGTCTTGTTCTTTTTTGAACTAGGCCCCTTGGGGCAGTGCCAGCCCATCTGTGAACACTGGGCCCAGCAGCCAGGGCTTGGCTCATTGGACCCCCGGACCCTGGCTGGCTGGGGAGAGCAGCATTCATGCATCTTCTAGAGGGCAGAGGCTCTGAGATCGGCCGACCGAGGGAGACTGGCCTGCTCTGAAGATGGTGCTTCTCTCAGCTCTCCAGGCTCCCAGCTTAGGAGGGCGAAGCTGCAGTATCCTAGTTGCTTACAAGCCTCAGTGGTCTTCTCAAAAGCCCGGTGCTGACTTGCCTGGCCTTTATGCAGGGTGCCCCAGGAGGGCCCAACAAGACGGGCCTCGTGAAAGGCCCGTTACCTGCCAGCGCTCGGCATCCAAAATAGAATCTGGAGCAGCAAAGCCTTTAATTTCATGGGTCCCAACAGCAGGTCGGTGTGGGGATAACTATGATCTGACTGGTCTTGAGCTATAATTATGGAGTCAGAATAAAAAATTACAGGCATTGTGTGGGCTTGTTTTAAATATAACGTAATCCATACCGTCCTCTCTCTTATTTGCTAGATTTGAGGTGGAGTCCTTGGCGGTTGGCACAGGTTTTGCCTGACGTGTAGCAGATAAAAATGGCCCTTGCCCAGTGACACAGCAGGAGGCCTCCCTAGTCCCCTCGTGTTCCCGGCTGCCCGTGGCCCACGGCCCACATGTGTCCGGGCAGCCTCTGCGTTGTTCACATCATCTGCAGGTCAAGTCTCCCCAGTGGCCTGTCTCTGGCCTCCTCCTGCCAGTCCGCCAGAAACATCTCTGTAAAAGTCTTGATGCTTAGGAGCCCATTAATGGTGCCCCTCTGTTTACAGGGTAAATCCAGACTCCGAGTTCCTTCATCTCTTGGCCCCAAACTGCCTTTCGACACCTGTCTGGGCACAGCGGTGGGAGAACAGAGGTGCGGTGCAAGGGCTCTGGGGTCCGGCCACAAGCAGTCGCCCTGGGCTCCTCGTCTTAGCCGCCGAGCGTGAGATGGGGCAGGTTCTCCCTCCCTGTGTGTTGGCCCCTCCCCCATGACAGTGGGCTGTTGTGAGGGTGGCATGAGGTGACACTCCTAGAGTGCCCTGGCTATGTCCCTTTTCCTCACCACGTGTCAGGTCGCCTACTGAAAGGATCAAGAGTCTCACTGTCTCTTAAGTCAGTAAATGTTTTTAAAATGGTATTTCTTGGTGTAGTTGTGTGGTAAGGTGGGCATGCATTAGTGCACCCTTCTGGAAAGCAAAATAGAAATACATATGCAAAGTCTTAAAACATGTTTACACCCTAGGATTCGGAATCTAAACTAAGGGGAAATCAAACCGTGGACAAAGATTTATATTTAAAAGCTGTTTACTTCAATGTGTTTTTATGCTCTTGAAAAACTTAAAAATAAAATGCCCAACATTCAGGTAACAGTAAATATTTATGGTGTGTCCACCTGAAACGCTCCTGTGCAGTCACTAGAAGTGTTTATGAAGAACATTTTATTATGTTGACAATGCTTAGAATTTAATTTTAAGTGAATAAAGCAGAAACAAATTATATATACTATATGATCTCAATGATTATATTTTCTTAATTGTCTTCTGTATTTTCCCAATTATTTTAGAATAGGCACGCACTACTTTTTAATAATTTTTAAAAGAGCTGAGTGTTAAAAACAGTATAAATAAAATGAGAGGATGGAACTCAACATCTGAGTTTCTCTCTGGCTTTTAACAACTGAGGGGCCCAAGAGGTGACAGCAGAGACTCCTGCCCCAGGGGCGAGCCGCATCAGGTGCAGCACCTGGAGACAGAAACTGCCAGCTGCAGGGCGCCCCCGGTGCATCTGTGAAGACTTCCCTTGAGAAGAGCTGCCTTCCCAAGCACCCAAGAACCTTCAATGCCACTGGAAGTGGGGCAGTGTGTCAGCCCCGCGCTGTCCCTGCCACACCGTGGAGTGCTGGTGGCCGCCCATCCATCTGGGTTGACTGGATTTTCTGCCTGAGAGGTGAGCTCGTCCTGCTACCTCAGGCAAGGGGCAGGAAGAGAGGCAGAGCTGCTGTCATCACTGTGGGCCCCCCTGCAGTCCACGTGTCTGGACTTTGGGGACCTCTGTGTCCCCAACTGCCAGGACATGCAGGTCCATGTGGCAGGTCCACTTGTTCTGAGGGTGGAGAGCCTGAATGCTTCACTGGAGAGGTCGCTGAGGGACAGCCTGGTCACTCCCAGCCATTTCTCGGGAGATCAGCCCAGATGAGGCCACCTGGAGAAATAAAAAGAAGTTCTTGAAGGGTCCCTGGTGGAAAGAAGGGCCCACATAGTTCAGTGAGGGAGAGAAGCCTCAGAGGCCCGTGGACAGGGTGTCCGGGTCTAGCCAGCCCATGTCAGGGCCTGTCCAGGACTCCCATGAACCAGCCATGTGCCTGCCCAGTGGGAAACCAGAGGAAGTCAGCAATCAGAAGCAGAAAGACCACAACAGATGACACACAGCACAAGGCAGGGAGGTGGAAAGGGAGTCAGACTGAGACCCAGGTCTGCCTGGCGGGGAGGCCACCGCCAAGGGCGCACTCCTAGGAGGAGACCAGCACCGAGGGCACGCTCCTCCTGGCTGTCATCAGGGAAACGCACATTAGAGCAGCCAGAGGTGCCCGTGCACCTGCTGAATTAGCACACATCAACGAAGTGATCACATCTCCCACAGCTGAGGTTGTGGGAGCACCAGCTTAAACACACTGCCCAGGGCCCTGTCAATTAATACAGCCTTCTGGGGGAGAATTTGGGCAACACAGCTCCAGTGCTATTAAAACGTCCATCTCTTTTTACATGGTAATTCCCTTCCTGGGAATGTGCTGCAAGGAAATAATTGACTGGAAAAATGGCAGGTCTGTAGGTAAAACATGGTGTGTGCAGTGCTATCCCTTATGTCCAAAGTGCTAAGGTGTGGTGCTGTGAATACTTTAAAATAGGAAATATGAAGACTAAACAATGACATTTATGGATACTGATGATACATGTAAATAAGCATAAAATAAAGCTATCTGTATGAAAATTAATAATTACATACATCAGCTGCTAGGAGGCCAGGCAGCCCCACCCATGCGGGTCCTTAATTCCTGGCTGGCCACACAGACACTGCTGTCCTCCCCAGCGACCTGCCCTGCCACTGCCGTCTGAAACTCTCTGACCAAGAAGCCTAATCCACAGATCTCAGACTGGTGGGGAGACAGCCTCAGCGAGCCTGCCCACCCCGGCAGCTCAGGCTGGTGGCCTGGGGTACTAGTACGGGTAATGCCTGCTGGGTCACTTCAATGTCACACCTCAAGGAGCCACACCAGAACAGATATGGGCGGGGGTGGGGGGAGTTAGGTCCTCACTTAAGGAAAGCGATAAAGTGATTTTCCAGGCTTTGAAATATCTTGGTATTTGCAAGCGAAGAAATCTGCTTAAGCCAGCTGGAGTCTAGACTCCCAGCTGGAGCATCATGGGAGGAAAGCAACTTAGAACAGACTGGAGGCAGAGGCAGGGAGAACTGTGGGGTCACCCTTCCTGGTCTGCCCCCCACAGGAGGTGCAGATCGGATTCTGAACTCGAATCATCCCATTCTCCGTCATCCCCTCGCTCCTAGTGGCCATCAGAGAGGCCGGCAGCGAGTGAGAACTCAGTAAGCTGTGGGCAAGTGAGAAGAACGGGAAAGGACCATGCAGTCTGTGAACGAGCATGTGTCACCAAACAATCTGCCTTTATTCAAAGCCTGTCTGGTTTTCAAAATGTGCCCTTAACGTGCCTCAGAGAAGCCGCGTCCCTTGTGCGTGCCCTGCTTACTGCCAGGGGACGCCCTGCCTTACGGGGCCGAGAACGTTCAGTGACCATGCCCGTGTCCAGACAGCCCTGACCTTGTTCGTTCAGCCCTGCATCATTACTGAGCACAAAGAGGCTTTATCACAGCCCCGGCCCTTGATGTGCTTTCGGTCTCGTGGGCGAGACAGGAGTAAACAAGGAGGAATAACTCAAGGAACAATCACATGGGTGCTGTGAAGAGAGGTTGCGGCAGTGGGGAGTGAGAACACCCAGGAAGTGGGCTCAAGATGGGGTGCAGGACCTGGCAAGGCTCCTTGTGGAGCTAGAAATGAAGACAGGAAGGATTTTGCCTGGCAGAAGAACAGCGGAGGGTGGGGCACGAACATGAGTCCAGCCCAGCCTCCCCCAGCTCCCATGGTGCCTCAGCACTGCTGGCCTGCCCGGACAGATGCAGACAGTGCAGCCTCAGCGTGAGCTCTAACTGCTGAGGGTCCGGGACTCCCCTTCACCATTCCGCCACTCCTTAGTGTGCTCGTGTCAGAAACACTCATCGCACACCTGCTCCGGCCTAGGTACTGCCATAGGTTTGGGGGGCAAACCAGTCAAGGTGTGTGCCCTTCCACTGGGGAAAACAGACAACAAACAAGTGACTGGAGAGATATAAAACAAGGGTTAGGGGAGAAGAGTGATAAAGGTAGGGGAGAAGGAGGAGGCATTTAATCCTTAAAATCAGTACCTGGTTTACCGTATTTTGATGTGTATAACGTGCACTGTTTTGCCCAAATTTTTGAGGGAAAAATAAGGATGTGCGTTACACATGGCTCTAATGATTACATAACCCCATGTATAATGTGCACAAAAACATGTGTGTGCATTACACACAGCGAAATACAGTAATGGCGAAATGATGCGAAGAGGCAAACCATTACAAAACATCTGGGGAAGAGCATTCTAGTCAGCTTACATGGAAAGCGCAAAGGCAGAAACAAACTTGGCCTATTAAGGACTAACATGAAGGCCAGCAAAGTGGAAAAGAACTGGGGTGGGGCAGGGCGGGGGAGTGGTAGGAGAGGAGATCTGAGAGGTAGCGGGAAGCTCGGGGAAATTACAGCAGGTAGCACATCACAGCCAGGCCCCTGCCTTGAATGTCAGGGCTGGACCCAGGCCCCTCACACTCCATGTGCTTGACTGGGTGCTGGTGCGCGCCACACCCTCATCCAGAGGTGCCCGTGGGTCAGACAAGCACAGTGGACAAGCCGCTGCTGGTGCGCCATCCTCCCAGACCACCCGATCCTGCCACTTCTTTGGCTTTGCCCACGCCCACCGCTACGCTCTCCTCCTCCTGCTCCTCCGTGCAGCGGGGCTGGAGTACCAGCTAACCTGAAACCAGGTCACGGGAAGTGTGCTGTTCCCGAGTGAGCCCAAGCAGGATGTGGCTGGAGCGCTGACTGCCTAGAGGGCCCTGGTGGCAGATGCTGCCAGAGAACTGAAAGCCAGCCCACCTGCAGTGTAGGAGGCACAGAGGCACTGCAGATGCCTGAGGGAGCGGGGAGGAAGAGTGAGATGTCTGAGGAATGGAAGTGTAGTAGCATTTTGGAGATGGACCGGAAGAGAGGAAAGGAGACCAGGCGGAGAGACAGTGAGACTCTGAACCAGGGCAATGCTTATGGCCTCGTTTCAAGAGACAGAGCAGATAGACCCACTAGACTGACGTGTACGGGGAGCGGGGCGGCAATTGTGAGAAAGAAATCTAAGGTATCGGCGGTTTCTACCAGGCAACTGGGCAGACAGCATTACTCACTGAGGAAAAGAGGGCAGAGGTGTGTAGGAACATGGCCAGGGTCATGGTGGGGAGCAGAGGTCAGGAGGCAGATGGGCCGGTTCTGGATACTTTGAATGGAAAGTGAATCTAGGCCATTGAGGAATGTCAGCATTCAGGTAGCAGCTGGCACTGTGAGTGCTGGGGCGGGTGTGCAAAGTGAAGAGGAGGCTGGGGAAGAATTCTGGGGGCCACTGACACTGGGGGGCTTGGGGCGGGGGGAGGACATGGGGAAAGGAGACTGGGCACAGAGTGCAGGCTCACAGAAACCAACAAGGAGAAAATTTCGAGAAGGGGATGGTCCCCAGTTTCGAATGCTGCAGAAGGGTCAGGGGGGATGGGGACTGCGAAGAGGCCACTGGATTTAACACCAGGAGCAGCAGGAAGAGACCCCGGGAAGGACAATTTGGTGCAGCTAGGCTGCAGGGGTAGGAGAAGACTATCAGGAAGGGGAGTTTAAGCTGTGCGTGCAGACAGCTCTTCAAGGAAGTCTTGGAGAGAATAAAACAAGATGAACCATGGCTCAGGGCTGGAGTGGGGTGGGATGGGGAAGAGGGGGTCTGATTTGGGAACAGGGGAGATGTGACATCTTTGTTCACTTGGGCAAGGGAGCAGGAGAGGGAGAGGTGCCCCACGGACTTCCCACTTCTTTCTCTCCCCACCCCAAACCTCAGGCTTCCTGGGGCCCTGGTACCCTTCTGCCTGACAAGCCTCTCCTCTCAAGTGGCTGTCCGGCCTCCCTCCGTCCTTGCTCAGGGGCGCAGAGCTCACTGCTGTGTGGCAAGCAGGCAGGCAGCCCCATCCACCAGGGGGCTGGCTCAGCTACTGGAAAAGCTTTTCTTGGAGATCTGACACAGATGTGACATTGTTTGGGGACTTTAAAGGGGCTGAGCTTTCTGGGTTTGTCTATAGATCTTACAATAAATGTTTAAAATGCTTCCTTCTGTTGAGCTCAAATGCATCTCCTTGTAGCTTTTTACCCTTTGATTCCCGTTCTGCTCTCGAGGCCTCTGACAAAGGCAGCCCTTCAGGCAGCAGAAGGAAGTGGCGCCCACCTTGTCTTCCTGTCCTGGGCCTGAACATCCCCTGCTCTTCTGACGGCCTCCAGGAGTTCTTGGGAACACACTGGAGCCACACTGCCCTTTGAAACAGATACATCACTAGAGGGATAGATATCTGTTCCTCTCCCGCCAGCAGAAGCTAGTGGTTAAGAGCCTGGGTTTGGATCCTGGCTCTGCTTCTTTCTGGCTGTTAGGTCGCTTCCCGGGTAAGTCACCTAGGCCCTCTCTGCCCCAGGTCCCGCCCCACCTCAGCAAGCTGTGAGGCTCGCGTACATTAGAATGCACAGAGTGCTTCACACAGTGCCAAGGGGAAAGTCGGTGCTCAGTGTGCGTTTACTGCTCTCAGATGTCGAAGCTCCTTTTGGAAGGGAATATAAAACATAAGAATCCTCCCTGAGTCAACGTGGGCATGATCTTCTGAGATGAACCCGGCTCAGGCCAAATGCTGAATCACAGGACTTCGTCTGAGAAAAACAAGACCCCTGAAGCCTCCCTAGGGCATTTTGACAGTTCAGAGGCCGGAATCCAGGCCGGGGACAAAGCATGGAAAGCGGCTGCAGCAAAGCCATCCAGAGAGTGCCTCTTAGGACCTGGCACCCCTGCAGGCAAGTGGGCTGGTTCCGTTAACAACAGTCACCTCAGGTCTCTGTCCTGCTTGGCGCCAGGCCTAGGTTTCTGTTCCTCTAAGTCTCGGCCTCGGCTGCTGTGCGAGGACTGCCTGACCTCTGCTGTCCACCGTCTGTCATGGCACAAACTCAGAGACAGCCACAGACCAGGGGCGCTAGAAAGGGGAGACCTCAGACGTGCACCTTTGTCCAGCTTTTTCAAGCAGCAGCTCCCAACATGAATGTATTTTACATGTGACTGTACACGAAGGTTTCGCAAGGCAATTCTTCCTGTCAGTGTGCATGGGCACTCGATGTGTCCTGTACTTTTGTTTCATTTCAGGAATGAGAAACGAGCTAACTGCAATCCACTGCATGGATGCCACAGCCCCGGGTTTTCTCCTGAACTTCACAAGACACCAGTTCACTCCACCAAACTAGTGCTGCGCTCTCCCCAGCTTCCATCAGTGGGCGCCACGCCACTGCTAGACCTCTGGCCACTTTAAAGGCTCACTGGGATTTTTTTCCCTTTAGATCAACTCACTTCAACATTTTCAAATACCCATTATAGCTTAAGTAAAATATTAGTGACATTACAAGCTGAAGGGCTAGCTGCATTGTTTTCCCGATACACACTGAATAAACACTACACTATCAAAATAAAATGTTTCCATACCCCCTAAAACCATCTTGCACAACAGCAGTGTCTGCATTTCTGACTTTGGGAATTGCAGGTCTGGAGATAGTTCAAACATCTCATGTTATAGTGGGGGCAGTGAGGCTCAGAGAGTTGAATGCATTTATCTGAGGTCTCATTGGTCAGTCAATGGGAAGAAATGTGTTATCTGGTCACAGGAGAGAAAAAAGGAAATTTATCTCTAGGCTGCCCTGGGCGAATGCTGCACTGGGTCTCCAGTCTGCCGGTCCTACTGCTTTTGGAGGGAAGCCCCAGCCCAGCTTCACAGAGCCAGGCTGTCAGTTCACAGTGTGCCTGGCGGAGCCACCGTAAGACCTTCGTAGGGCTGAGACACCCTCATTTTCTGAGGTCCTGATCCATGTCATACACATATGACAATTTGTCCACACTGGCCCTTACTAATTTCAATTCATTTTTTTAAAAATGTTTGTGTTTTGAAGCAGATGAATTTTCTAAGCGTTGACCACTTTTGTAGACCCTTACAGAGTTTGAAGGCCCTCGGGTTACAGCCTGCAGTGCCCTATGGACGAATGATGCGGACCTGGTGGAGGAACCTGATCTACGAAGATGAGCTGAAGGGTGATTCCATATGCACACCCTCCCCCTGGTCTCTGGTGGGGACCGTGTTCAGGCCCCAGACAACTAGAGGCATGGCGTTCCAGTGTGAAATGCTGGCTGCTCGGCAGACTGCTGGGGACAGGGACACGTCAGGTTGACTGCAGGCCCTATGGCTGACAAGGTGCTCTCACTCTGGGCCTCTCATTAAGTAAAACAAAGGTATATATTAGAATCGATCGATGATTTTCAAAGATTTTATTTTAGCATCAGGGCCCTTTTGCAAATGAAATCTTGTTATTAGGCCCAAAGCAGACCTGCTCCGCAATGGACAAAGCTCTGAGCAGCCCCGAGAACCTCACTGATGTGCAGGTAAGGACGTGAAGACACTCAGGGGAAGGTCCCCTAGGCGTCTGCCAAGACAGAGCGGTCTCCTGCCGACAAGGGCGGGTCCTGAGGCCCGACATTCTCCAGACCGTGACCAGACCTGAGCTGGAAGGAACAGCACAGTGACTTTCAAACCTCTGTGGCAGCTGCACACGGTCAAAAACAAAGTTCATGTCAAGACAGAGTACACAGGTCCTAAAATGTAAGAGTTCACACACCAGACCTTTGTATCTTAAAAGAAGACACTGTTCAATACTCGGGCTGGTCAGAAATGCTTTGGGAATGTAATCCACCAACCTCTTCTTGGGAATCAAATATATTTCTGATAAAATGCTTCAGCAATTTTCTGATGAATTTTAGTGGGAATAAGACCTCTGAGAAAGCACTTACATATGCATTCAGCTAATGTCAACTTCGGGAGGGACCCAGTGGCCTTTAGCTATCTTTTAATAAACTTAGTAATTCTGAACGGAACTCTTTTCTTGTACCCAGTCTGAAAATGGCTATATAACCATTCTCTTTTCCTACACAATGTCCTTACCATGAGATACTTGTTGAATTGTCCAGGGAGAAGCCGTTTTCCTTGCTGTGAGATTGTAATGAAAGCTTTGACATGGAGTTATAAATTGCCTGAGGCTTTTTCCCTTCCTCCTTCCATTCATTACCTTAATGGTGTGATGCACTCTGACATGTTCTGTTCTATTTTATTTTAAAAAATGCTAACTGTGACCCACTAAATTAATTTCACCAGTGTTTCATGGTTTTGACTGGAAGCTTAAAAACCACTGGGTGGGGCAGCAGCCTATTAAGACAGAAGGACATTGCTGCCATTATGAAATGAAACCAGAGGAGGAAACTGGGTAAGGCGAAGGCCACAGAGTGCTTACTTTTCCCGAGTACCTGGCACATGCCAGGAGTTCAGTAACTGTCTTCTGAAACTTAAAAAAATAATATTTTAAAAAGAGAGCAAGCCACAAACTAAATATGCTTGCAATGCAAGTGAGAATTTGTGTTCAGAACATTTAAAGGACTCAAACGTCAAGTAGAAAAAGATAAGAAAGAAGAAAAAGTGCAACGGGTATGAACCGGCAATTTCAGAAAAGCATACAGAAAGCGGCTCTGCCTCACTGGCAGACAGGAAAAGGAGCAGAATGGAATTACTAACACTGAGAAACTGAGAGGAGGAGCCCCCTTGGAGACGGAACGCAGACCTCTGAGAGGGGCGCCAGCCAGCCAGTCCTGGTGTTCAGGAGTGGGGCGCAGCAAAGCTGGTTCTTCGAGGAATGCACATACCCCTTACAAATAAGAACTCCCCTCAGAATAGGGGGCGTCTGAACACTAAGGAAATGATAGTGTTCCTAATTAAAAACCAGACCAGACGGGAGATTCTGGATTCAGGACATGTTGGACTTTTAAACCTGATTTCCTTTTATTAGTCTAGAAAAACTGTAGGCAAGGGTGAGGTGTTGCTGGTGGGATGCTCACATACACCATGAGGCAGGAAGCCCATAGAGCACAGACAGGCAGGAGTCCCGTGCCATCCTCCAGCTGGGAGGTCTCCCTCCTGGGCCTCTTCCTGGGGGAGTGCCACAGGGGTCCAGGTGGCAACGAGGAAATGTGGCTTGTGAAGCCATGGCCTCTGCCACAGAGTGGAGTATATGAGAAGGACTTGGAGGCAAGGGGCAAAAGCGTAACTGCCACTGCCTGCCACACTGGCTAATTAAATTTCACAGCAAAAGAACAACAAAGTTGTTTCTAACACAGTGCAACTGTTCCACGCAGAAAGGTGCTATGACTCTCTTGCCAGAAAAGGGACATGACATCCCAAGAGTCACTGTGTGCCTCTCTGAGAGAGAGTTACACTACCCACCTCTGGGCTGTGACATAATTCATCTCCATATTCTGTTGTCTAAAGACTAAATTGTAAAGTCAATATCCAATGAAACATTAATTAATGAGGCAGCTTCCTGCCAGGGTAGAGTAACAGGGACTGAATTTACCCTCCTGGATGAGCTAACCAAAGTAGCAGACAAAGGTGAGCCCTACAATTGCCCCAGCTTACTGCCCGGAGGGAGCTTTGAGGTTACTGTGTAGGAAGGGGGAACTCCGGCAGAGCCCAGAATCTCCCTGAGTTCAGAAGACAGTGCTAGGGGTCCAGCGAGTACCAGGCAGCAGGAACTGGCAGGGCAGCACACGGAACTGAGAAGGCTGTGCAGAGAGGGAACTGGAGGTGAGCAGAGGTGCCCCTGAGTATTCAGCAGGGTGCCAATTGTCACCGGGATGTGAGGGCAGGAAAAGAAAAACCAGAAAGGAGGGGGAACAATCTCCAATGCTCACAGAATGCTGATTGCTGGGTCTATTCCCACCAGTCAAGGTACAAGAAACATGAAGAAGACTACTCAAAGGTTCATCATAATCTAATTACTTAAAACTAATGATAAGCAGACATAGTAAAAGGAATCATACAGAAGCCTTTGTACATAGGGACAAAGATTAGGATAGAGCAAGATCTCTTGTTGGAAGTAATGCAATGAAATGAACAGTTTTAAAGTATAGGAAGAAAAACAATATAAGAATTCTTTTTTTTTTTCAGGTTTTAAGTTTATTTATTTATTTATTTATTTATTTATTTATTTATTTTTTAGAGAGGGAAGGGAGGGAGAAAGAGAGAAACAGCAATGTGCGGTTGCTGGGGGACATGGCCTGCAACCTAGGCATGTGCCCTGACTGGGAATCGAACCTGCGATGCCTGGTTCGCAGCCTGCGCTCAATCCACATATAAGAATTCTTTACCCAGAAAAAAATATATATCAGAAATGACGGCAAAATCAAGACTTTATTGAACATAAAAAAATATTGAAAGAATTCATCACCAGCAAACCTGCACTAGAAAAAATGATCAGAAAGTCTTTTAAGCCCTGGCTGGTGTGGCTCAGTGGATTGGGTGCCAACCTGTGAACCAAAAGGTTGCGGGTTCAATTCCCAGTCAGGACACATGCCTGGGTTATGGGGCGAGGTTCCCAGCAGTGGGCGTGTGAGAGGCAACCACACATTGATGTTTCTCTCTTTCTCCTTTCTAAAAATAAATAAATAAAACCTTAAAAGATAAGATGAAATAAAGAAAGACTTTTAAGCAGAAGGAAAATGCTACTAGATAAAAATCTGGATCTATACAAAGAGATGAAGAGCCCAAATTGTTAACTATGTGAATACATATAAAGGGCTTTTAAGAAGTTATTTAAATTTCATTAAAAACTAATCAGCTGTTTAGAGCAAATATGCTAACAGTATATTGAGGGATTTCTAATGTATGAATGAGTATGTCGTATGATATAACTGATTAGTATGTTGATACATCATACAACATGTAAGTATCAATTATATGACAAGAGCAGCAGAAAGGCTAGGAAAAACGGAAGTGTGCTCTTGTAAGGTTTTTATACTGTATGTCAGGTAGTATCACATCAGGTGAAGGCAGAACAGGGTAAGTTAAAAATGTATATCATAAACTTTAATGAAACTACTAAAAAACACAGAAAGAGTAAAGAAGCCAATAAAGATGAAATCAATAATTAAAAATATTAAGTTAATACAAGAGAAAAAAGGGAACACTGACCAGAGGGAACAAACAGAAAACAAACAGCTGGGTGGCAGGTGTGAGCCCAGCCACATCAGTAAGTACAGAAAATATAAACAGTCTAGACATCCCTATTGGCAGAAACTATTAGGTTGGATGTAAAAAACACCAAGATCCACCTGTACAATGCAACACATCTATTTCACAGAAAAACACGAACAGGTTGAATGTAAAAGGGCAGGAAAAGGAACACCACCCTAACAACAGTAAAGAAGCTGAAGAAGCTGTATTAACCTCCAAAGAACAGATCTCAGAGCAAAGAATACTACTGGGGACAGAGAAAACCATTTCATGATAAAGGGGCCAACTTGTCAAGCAGACACGACGATGGTAAATGTTTATGCGCCTAACAGCAGAGCTTCAAACAGCAGTGAGATGCGTGGAGCCACACGGGAGTTCCACACAAATGCTCCTTCCTTCATTTTTTCTCTTTAGTGTTCTCAATTACGCTCACTGGGATTTAAACTTAAGGACACCACACCTGCCTTCCTGTGGTCATCAGAAGGAACCTCCCGGGGAGGAAGCAAACAGCAGGGGCACGTTGCTTTGGCTTCTACGGACTCCAGTCTTTCCATTTGTACCATGGTCAGCTGTGTTGAAAAAAGAAAAACAAAACCGTTTTTAAACAGTGAATTTTTTCTGCAGGCCAGTGGCATGGGGAACCCGTGTAAGCGTGTAGAGCCGCAGAGGTGGGGTCAAGTGTCCAGGGCTTGGGCCCTTGTACCAGCCATGTGGGCCGGAGCAGCAGCAGGGACGGAGGAATCCTGCGAGGTCTCAATGAAAACTTGAGCCAAACACCTCACTGGTTGGGCTCTTAAGTCTTCCCTTGGCTTGTGTGATGTAGGGAAAGAGTATTCTATTAAAGACGTTCTTTTACTTTAAGTATTTTCAACAACTGATGAGAAATATATATGATTTTGTAACCTATGCTCAGCTTTCATGTAAATGAATGGATTATGAAGAGAAGGGCAACAAGTGAAGGCCACTCACGGCTATTTCCTAGCTCAACAAATCAAACGGATTAGTGGATGGAGCCCTGAGAGGCCTTCCTGTCTGGCAGTGGAGGGGACAGCATTGCTCTCTGCTCTTTCTCGTGTGCCAGTGCTCAGCATCATAGACCACGTCACGGGTGCGACAGCACTGTGCTCCCTGGAAGCCTCCCAGAGCGGACAGTGTGGGAGGGAGGGTGCTGACACACGATGTGGGCAGTGTGCACTTACAATATGCAGTAGCTACATTAAAAGTTATGACAGCTATAAGCTTCTTTAATACACAGGATCATTTTAAAGCTGTGGAATCTGATGTGTAAAACAGTGCGTATGGCAAATATCCTGTCAACATCCTTTTTTTTATGTCTCTTGTCTTTTTGACACTTTCCTGCCCTGTGTATACCCCTTTGGATTTCAGCTTTGAAACGTGGATAAATGAAGTAGGAGAAAGAAACCTCGGAAAAACTCTTCTTATGAAACAAAATTAACAAAAAGAAAGAAGGGACCACAATTCTGTATCCTCCCAAGAGAATCAGTCATCTCGAAAGCAAGTGTCCGGCTTTTTCACAGTAACCTTCCAACCAGTCTTGTGGGTATCACCAAGCAGGGGACCAAAGCAGTTAATATGGAAAAGTCTAGAAGGATAAACTCTGAGTTGCTGACACTATTTGCAGAGGATGAGAATGGAAAGGAACGATGACAAATTATTAATTTTTCCTTACACACCTTTGAATTATTTCACTTGTTACATTAAGCACCTATCCCTTTTGTAATAGACACTAATAAAGAACACTGATAAGAAAAGCAACTACCTCATTCACTTAAAAAACACTGATTAAGAGAGTTTTTGTATACAGTGCATATGGTCTGTTATGTTAAAAGCAATTAGTAAGCTCACCAAAGATTAAGATTCCAAAGTTTAATTATCAGTTTAACAGCAGAAGTTGTTATGAGGCAGAGGCATGAGGGTAACCTCTGGGGTTTATGGCACTCCCCTGGCTCGGGCCCCTAGTCTACTGGGCAGCCCAGTGCCCTCCCCTGCAATTAAATGACGTAACGTGGGCACTGACTTAGCACAGTGTCTGGGAACAACAAGGGATGCCACTCAGAAAAAGGTCCCACAGATTCAAGGTCATCTACATCCTGTGTGATGGGACTGGCTCCTCCTGGGGTACATATCGCGTTAAGTTAGTGAAAGCAGAGCTGTACGGTCCCCCTCAAAGAGCAGCGTATCCCTCAACTCTGAAAGCCCCTGCCCTGACATTTGACCCTGGTCACTGCCTCTAAGCCTCTCCCACAGCACAATCCTATGATTAGTGGGGTGCTTCCTCCAATGGCTCATGCTTTAGCTTCCTAAGCTTCTAGAATCTTCAGGGTTTTTCACCCTCCGTACTGTTGGCATCTCGGGCCCAGTGATTCTTTGTTGTCAGCGGCTGCCGGGTTGGGGATAACCTGTGCATGGTAGGGTGTTTACTGACATACACCACACACCACACTTCTCAAGACAAGCTTCACCCACTGGATGCCAGCAGCATCCAACCCCCGCAGTTGTGACAAAAGCGCCAAGTGCCCCTGGGGGGCAAACTTTCCCCCCAGTTTAGAACCACTGTTATGGATCAGTTCAGCTGTTCCTCAGCCATCCCATAAGGACTCGGGGGCCAGGACTACTCGTTAATATCCACATACCCCACCTGCCACAAAAACCCAAAACTTGAACTTTTGAACTTTAAGACCTTCTTCCCAGGAGACATGTAATGTTACCTGTGGAAGTCAAGTTTTCTGAAACACTTGTCTAACATTTTAATGCAAATTCTCACTTACTGGTGGCTGCCAACAGACCACAGGCAAGAAAAAACTAGATAGGTCAAGTTGGGCCCTGCAGGGATGAGAGGGAGGGAAAGGGTGTTCAGCCAGCTGGTGCTCTCTAAAGAGCAAGATCTCACATTCATTTATGCAGCATAAAATGAGTGAGATAGACTGGCAGGTGATACTGGCTTACTCGTATGGCTTTAAATATGACTTTAAAATGACCCTGTATTTTCTATTCCCAATTCTCAATGTCTCCATTTCGGTATTATTCAAGAATCTCAAATTCAGCAAGGTCAAAACTGAACTGACTTGTCCTCCTAAACCTCATCTTTCGCTAGTATTTCTCAAAAATGCCATACCGCCATGCCAAATTGCTCAAGCCAACTTCGCAGTCTCCTTGATTCTTCTATTCCTTTCCATATCTGCCAGACCTGTAAGCTCTGCCCCACACCCAGCACTAACGTGCCTTCTTCCCTCTAGCCCCACTTCTGCCACCCTAGTATGAGCCACTGCCATTTCTTACTGGACCATGGCATTAGCTCCCTAACTAGTTCTTGTTTCCCCTCGTGTCCCCCACATCAGGTTTTCCCAATACCACACCACATTTTGGGATAGGAAATTCTTTGGTGTGTGTGGTGGGGAGGGCTGTCTCGGGGACTGTACGATGTTCGGTAGCATCCCTTGTCTCCAACTACTAGATGCCAGCAGTAAAACTACCCGCCCCCCACCCTCCGCCAAATTCTGACAAATGAAAATGTCTAGATATTTCCAGGGGACAGAACCACCTATAGCTAAGAACAACTGTCCTACACCCTACACACAGAAATTAAAATTTTATATTTTAAAAATGTAAATTGCATCATTTCACTCCCCTGCTGCAAACCCTCCAATGTGAACCCATGGATCTTAGAATAAAACCTAAGATCCTTGCCTGTGGCTTACAAGACCTCTACGGTCAGGCTCCTGCCTACCTCTCTAACATCCTCTCTTCCATACGATGGCTTTCCCTCATTAAAGTCCAGCCACATGGGTCTTCTCTCTGCTCCTTACACATTCCAAGTTTGCTCCCATCCACTCTTTGCACTTGCTGTTCCCTCTGCCTGGAATGCACTCTTTCCAGATCTTTGCATGGCTCACTGTTCACGCACACACACATCTCAGCTGAAACGATGCTTATGCAGCAAGGCCATCCCTGACCACCCCTTATCTTCATTCTCTGTCATATTACCTTCATGATGCTAACACAATAGAAAACTGTCTTTTCATTTATTGTCTATCTCTTCACCAGAGTGTAAACTCCTCAAGAGCGGCCCTGTCTCCCTTGTTCACTGCTGTAGCCCAAGTGTTAGAATTCCACCTGGAATAGAGTAGGTGCTCAAAAATTCCTCCCCTCCACCTCCTCAAATATCAGGTCAGGTTTCCCTTCTGAGATTACTCTTGATTGTTGGTGGTGTTGACCTTCATTTTAAACTACAATGACATATGTTAAAAAGTGTGTGGCTGGGGGTACCATGTACAGAACTTAGTATAAAGAAAATAACTGCTTATTTTGAAACATAAACAAAGACCAATTAATTAATTAATTAATTAATGAAAATCTGTTCCTTGCCCCTCAGGTTTTTAGCAGGCATATAATCATACCACTGGTCATCCTTTCAGTTTGCTACCTGTCCCTAAGCAGTGAAGGGATTATGAATCTCAAACTCACCTGGCTCAGAGGTTCAAACAGCCTATTTGTCCATCATCTCAATTTATACAGTATCATGGACCTGAAAACCTTTTGTGCATGTGCTGGCATCAAGTTCAAATAGTTGTCTGGGTCAAAGGCAGGATGATCCAGGGTGCAGCATGGTCAATAAATGTTGGCTGAGTCCCCAAACCGTAGCTTGGCTGTTTCTTACATTGATTTACCATGAAATCAAAGATGATTGGTCCACCTGGCAGCTGGGTGGCTGCAAACTGGAGGCTATGTCATCCTGGCTGGGAGCCATGGCCCTTTTGTAGCCTTTGGAAAGCATTTCATCGGGCCATTTTTACATTCTGGCCAGTTGCCGACTTGTCCCTCCGGGGAGGGCTCTCTACACGGTGCACAGACGTCTCCACCCGCAGGGTTGAGGCCTTGACGTGGCGGGAGGACGTTTCTGTGCGCTGCGAGGAGGTTTCCACGTGCTGGGAGGACACCTCTAGGACGCGAGGGAGCCGCTTCCCAGAGGGGGATTGGGAGAGCCCCTCACTACGGCGCTGGGAGGTCTCCACCTGCCGGGAAGTAGTGCGCACCAGCCGGGAGGAGGTCTCCACTCGGTGAGACGAGGTCTCCACGTGGACTGTCGACGTCTCCTTGTAGCGAACGGTCTCCACTCGGGGCGAAGGGGGCTTCCCCCGAAGGGGTGAAGCCATTCTACGGATGTAACGGGGCCAAAGAGGCCTCAGGAGGCCCCACAGCCCAACACTCCCCGATAGTCTAGCCTCCGGGTTACATCACAGGGGAAGGAATGGCGTCACAAATAGAGTGTTACGTCACTGCAGGCACAATGGTGGACGAACGTGCCCGGACACGATGACGTGCAGGCACCGAGGTCCCATGGGGACTTTTTTCTCCCTCGCAAATACGCGGATCTGTCACCTAGCTCCGTGAGCTCTGCACCACGCCCTCGCTTTTTTAAAGCCAGGGAGGGAGGAGAAAAGGCTGAGCCCAGGCTGGCCAGGGATGGGCGGAGCCTCCCGCCTCCGCGCCAGGCTGTGCCCGCCCTCGCATCCCACACTGCCTCGCGACAGGAAGGTGGAGCCCCGGCTTCCGGAACTTTGTCCACCCCTCCCGGCAGTTACTGTGTAGGGGCTGGTGGCGACTTGGCTTCTTCGCTGGTGATGGCCGCGGCTGTCGCTATGGAGACAGGTCAGTAGCGCTCGGAGCCGCGAGTCTTGGCAGACAGACTGGTTCGCGGGCCCAGACACCTCCTCCCGCTCCCCCGCCAGAACTCACGGCAGACCTAACTCCGCGCGGTTAGAGTTTGGACCGGGAGGCGCGAGGGCTCTTGTAGCGTCTGGAAAGGCGGAGGTAGTTTGGCCTTTTCAGAGTCTGATTTGGCCACAGATCTTTTTTCCTCCCTTGCTAGTCAGACACTGACCCCGTGGGTTTCCTGGCGTGGGCGAAATTAACTGAGAGGAGTTCGACTTGTTTTCTGCGTCTCAAATGAACTTGAATAAGTTTGAAATGTCGTCGACATACTTGTGTATTTTCCTGCCACTGACACTTCTCACAGGCACACGCTCCCAGATCTTGCAGATCCCTCTCTTTTCCAGCTTGACTTCTAATCTTTTTTCTCGTTCATTTAGCATTCGCTTAGGTTTTGCTTAACCACGTTAACATTTCAACTCATTATTAAAACAAGGGGAGGCACAGTTATTGCCACTTACCCCAGTCATCACTTTCAAAATTCCTACATGGTGTTTCTTAAGCGATAAATGTCCTGCCCCCTGCGTGTTCCATCTTTT
Organism: Tonatia bakeri; assembly: GCA_004024845.1. NCBI lineage: Eukaryota > Metazoa > Chordata > Mammalia > Chiroptera > Phyllostomidae > Tonatia > Tonatia bakeri. The sequence goes on from PVIA01005866.1 coordinate 82,072, forward strand.
ACTTTGATGACTTCTCATTAATTTGAGAGAAAATCTTAACTTACTCATTTTAATCAGGGCTTTGCTTTTCTTACCCTTGTAAGGAAGGTTTATCTCCTCTCACACCTGGTTTAGAAAAACCGTCACCTGCAGTTTATGTAGAAATGTATCTCAGCATTAGGTTTCTTTACTGCTTTTTTCTTTTTACAAATCAATAATATACGTGACTTTTATTTTGGATGGTTTTTGCTATCTTCTTTCCTAGATGATGCTGGAAATCGACTTCGGTTTCAATTGGAGTTGGAATTTGTGCAGTGTTTAGCTAATCCAAATTACCTTAATTGTAAGTTGTTGAGCACCTTATTGAATTAATGGTTTCTGACAGACAAGTTGCAATTCATAATAGCGTCTGCTTTTATACTTTCTCAATTGAGCAGAATTACTGCTACACTTATATATATATACTTATACTGTTATATATATATATATACATATATTTGAGCAAACTAGGACTTGTTTTTTGAAAATGTGTGTTGGTGGTGGGGATGTTATATAAATAAATTCTTTATGGTAGGAGTCACAAATCAGTAGTTAAAGGATTGGTTTGCTCTACAGACTTTTTTTTTTATGCCTTTCAGTTCTTGCCCAAAGAGGTTACTTCAAAGACAAAGCTTTTGTTAATTATCTTAAGTACTTGCTTTACTGGAAAGAACCAGAATATGCCAAGTATCTAAAGTAAGTTTAATTTTTATAGTCCTAAATATGTATATATTTTATTATACTTCAAAAGACTGATATTTAACAGACTTCTTAGTTTCACATTGAAAAAAGTATATTTTGAATCTCTCCACTTTCAGTTGCCACCACTTTCCAAGGCACACTCATCTCTAACTTGGATTATTGCAGTAATCTCCTCACTGGTTATCTCTGCTTCCACTCGTACCTGTGCCCCACCCCCACTCCCGGGCCAAACAAAGCAAAACAATTGTTTACACAGAAGTGAAACTGATCTCTTAAAAGTGTAAATCACACCATGTCACTTTATTGCTTAGAACCTTTCAATGGCTTTCCATTGCATGAAGAATAAAATTCAGTCTCGTTTCTTGGGCAAAAATTAATATCTACCTTATCTTTATCTGTACCATTCACCCTATTTGACTGGTTTTCTGACTCCAGGGGACCCACAACCTACAAATGCAGGGCCATAGCCATAGGCTAAACATTTAACAGAGAAAGGGGTATTTTAAGGAAGGTTTTCTGGAGGAGGTAACTTTTCCTGAGTCTTAATAGCTACTGTCTGTTTTAGGCCCTCCTATGTGTCAACTACTGTACTAATTAAAACATATATCTAGATCTATATAGATATAGATGTAAAATTTAAGTTGTGCAGAGATGCTGTCATTTTAAGGGTGACTAAATTGCAAGAAGCATATTATAATCACAAACCTTTTTATTTATTTATTTATTTAAATTTATTTTTTTATTTTTTATTTTTTAGAGAGGGAAGGGAGGGAGAGAGGGAGAAACATCAATGTGCAGTTGCTGGGGACCATGGCCTGCACCCCAGGCATGTGCCCCGACTGGGAATCGAACCTTCGATGCTTTGGTTCGCAGCCCGTGCTCAATCCACTGAGCCACGCCAGCCAGGGCACCTTTTTATTTTTTAATTGTAAAAATAAACTTTGAATTCACACCTCTGCTTTTTCTTAACTAGATTGTCAAAAAGCAATAAAGAAACTTTTTGTATTTTTTTTCTAAACACAAGTTTGAGAGGAAAATGTTTCGAACTTGCCCTTTATTCAGGTCACTTTTCTGATCTGTGTCTAACAGCTGCTTCCCAAAGCTGCCTGCAGGACCCTTTGTACCATTACTGGCTCTTTATAAACAACCACGTATTCATTTAATAGTCCAGAGAAAATATTTTTTTTCTTTTTTTTTTAACGATTTTATTTATTTATTTTTAGAGAGGGAAGGGAGGGAGAGAGAGAGAGAAACATCAATGTGCGGTTGCTGGGAGACATGGCCTGCAACCTAGGTATGTGCCCTGACTGGGAATCGAACCTGCGATGCCTGGTTCGCAGCCTGCGCTCAATCCACTGAGCTACACCCGCCAGGGCAGAGAAAATATTTTTTATTAGATTGAAACATGTAAGTACATAGACTTAGAGGCTCAATAATAGACACTTAGTCTCAGACACTATGAAGTTCAGTTTCAGTTTCAGTTTCATCCACAATGTTGCTGAGATGGTCATCTACACTTGTGGCCAGAGGTTTCTATTGAGCAAATATTGCTCCATTCAAGGTCAGCCAGTGCCAACAACTAGATGCTACAAAGTTCTTTGTATTGTGATATTATATACCTCCATGTAACTTCAGTCCATGTTTCCAGTTTTGTCCCTGAATTAACTAGAACCAGCCTATACCTTATTGAGGCAAGGGCCCTTCAATATTTAAGTTCAAGAGAGGTTGCAAATTAACCCCTGTGGGCATATCATTCATTCTGCACAAGGTTTTTGTTATTTTAATAGTTGCCAACATTTAAAGATGGGAAAGCTTCATATAATCAGAGTTCTGGCTGCTCTTTGAAATCTGGGAGATCTGGTAACTCCAGGCCTTCATTCTCCCAAGTCAACAACTGGGTAGAGCCGAGGAACAGCTGACACACCTTCTACCTTTGACCTGCAACTATGTTTATTTTACATTTATTTTTCTCGGCTACCTTCAGCCATTTCTCATGTGTCCTCCTTTGGATATTTTGCAATTGTGTCTTATCTTATTCAGCCAAGAACTAAACACAGGCCTTCAGATGTAAGGGTACAGTGGACCAAATAACACTTTATTTCTTCATATGGACATTGTACTTTTGTCAGTTCACCTTAAGTTTACGCTAGCTTGGGAGGATTAGGGTGGGGGAAGATTCACGTTGTTGGCTCCCTGGGAGCTTTATGTCAACTAAAATCCTTTAGTTCTTATTTTCATTAATGCTGTTGAGTTCTTCACTTATGTCTTGTTTACTTTTTAAAAATATAAATGCATAACTTTCCTTTTGTACATCTTCTATTTCATCTTGTTGATTAATGCTATAATTTCATATTGTGTCATTTAATGAATTCTGAGCATTGTCTTCTCCAGCTTGGATAAATGATCGCTTTGTGTCTAAATTCTAGTTATTTACTTGTAAATGCTACTTGAAACCATTCTCTTAGTTGTCATATTATTTTACAGATGAAGAAATTAAACCTTAGAGAGGTTAAGTACCTTGTTCAAGGCCACCCAGCTGGTGAATTGCAGAGCTAGTATATGGACCTACGTCTTTTAAACTACCAGTGCCCAGGTGATAAAGAAATAGCTAGGGTAGGTGAGAGGGCATTCTAGACTCAGCTATCAGCAATTACAAGCAACTGTGTGTCTCTGGAGTGTAGACAGCAAACCTGTATTACCTTGAAAGGACAACATGGTATTGGGCCCTGCTACGCAGTGTGGTCCTCAGACCAGCAGTGTTCCTATCACTTGGAACTTGTTAGAAGTGCACAGCTTCAGCCCCACCCCAGACCTGCCAAATCTAGTCTGCATTTCCTGAAGTGATTCGTGTGCATATTGAAATTTGAGAAGCCCTGCTGTACTGTTTCCAAACTTCAGTCATTTGTACCACTTGTACAGTTTTGGCTCTGTGTATTCCCTATATGACTTAATGTTTTTTTAATTTACTCATTTAAATTTTATGTCTTTTGTCTTTGAAATAATTTCACTTACAAAACAGCTTGGGAAAATTAAGAGAATACCTACATATCTTCACCCACCCATTTATTCTAAATTCTAAATGTCAACATCTTATATGAAACTACAGTACAGTACAGTACAATGATCAAAATCAGAACATTAACATTCATATACTATCCAGACTGTTGACTTCTGAGTTTGTAGGCTGTCTCACTAATATCCTGTGGTAGAGTACCCAGTCTAGGCTCATTTGCTGCATTTTGTCATCGTGTCTTCTCAGTCCTCTTTGATCTCAGTTCATTGGTCTTTTTCTCCCCCGTGGTTGTGACACAGAAGTGACATTCTGGCCTTCTAGGTGTATCAGGAGTCACAGGAAGTTGATCTACCCATTTACTAGTGCTATTAATTTTGGTCACTCAGTTGAGGTGGTGACTGCCAGTTTTCTCCATATCGTTACTGTTTTTTCTTTTATATTTAATATCTTGGGAGGAGACACTTTGAAACTATGTAAATACTCGTTTCATAACATACTTTTACCCACTAATTTTAGTATCTATTGAAGATACTTGTATTAAATAATTTTTACTGTGGTGATTTTCTAATTCTGAAATTCTTTCCACATTAGTTGTTAGTTATTCAGTTGTAAGGAATATTCCCTTGTTCCCTTTACTTATTCATTTAAAAAGGTTACATCAGTATGGAGTCTTGGAACCCTGTTTTTATTTGTGGATTATAATTACATATTTCCTTGCTCTGGTGATTCCAGATACAGCCTTTAGGAGCCCTTTCACATTTTCTCCTGAGTACTTTTGACATTTCCCTGTAATTTTTTGAGCACTTTTCTTTGGCACTACATAATATTCCAGGCCCATCTCATATTTTTCCCTGCATGAGCCATTTCTCCAAGGAACCCTGGAAAATGTTATATAAAACCCACGAATTGGACACTAAGTGTGCCTGTCGATACCACAGCGTTACTGCTCCTGGACCCTCCCAGCACACAAACTGAGAACATGTATCTGTTTAGTTTTATATGTCTGTATATAAAAAGTCAGGAGTTCACACTGATGTTTTCAATTCTAGCTCAGTGATGGTTTTTATTCTAGCCTCTCCCCTTTTTCCATCTATCTCTTTTATGATAGCCAGAAAGTCGGCTCTATCCACAGTACATTAACTTGAGTGTGCGTAATTTCAGAACTCCACATCCCCATGGAATACTGGGGTATGTTTGCGCACAGTACTTTTTGAAATTGACTCACCTTTAAAATAAAAGCTGTCTTTTTATCATTATTGATAGAAAACCAAGTTATCAATTAAGTACCTAATTGCTAAAATTAAAAATGTTCCTGTTCCTTACCTTTGACACCACCAGAATAGAACAGCGTGATCTGACCCCAAACATTGACTCCGTTTATCAGGTGTTGTGTGGTCTTGGGCAAGTAATCTTTCTGGACTTGTTTTCTCACTTTTGAAAATTTTGCTTAACGCCAACTTTTGACTGTAGCTTCTTTGCCTAAGCAGGAAAAAAACTCTATGCTACTAAAGTGTACTTAATGTTACCAATTGTGGTTGCTAATTGTGGGCTATAAGATCATTTTTGAGTAATTGAGTTAGAGCTTGATGTTATTGACTTAAATTATGCTGATCATTAATTTATAAACTTAAACCCAGGTACCCTCAATGTTTACACATGTTAGAACTACTCCAATATGAACACTTCCGCAAGGAGCTGGTGAATGCTCAGTGCGCGAAATTTATTGATGAGCAGCAAATTCTGCACTGGCAGCACTATTCCCGGAAGCGGATGCGCCTTCAGCAAGCTCTGGCAGAGCAGCAACAGCAAAATAACACATCAGGAAAATGAAAAGCTGGATCTAGACCAGACTCCTAAGACTGTATATATTGCTTTCGTACAGTGAAGACAAAGACTCATCTTACCTACTTTTATTGTGTTAGCACCTAGTACCTTTAGTGTGCTGTTTAATCCATCTGACTTTTTATTAATAGATTTGTTAAACCAAACTGTTCTTTGATTTCCCTCTGAATTTCTAAGTTTTTATTAGTATTTAACACAATCAGCTGGGTAAGAACAGAAACATTAGATGCTTTAGACCAATTTAAGGAGGCAGTAGGGTTGGAGCGAGGGGAGAGCCATCAAACATCCCGAACTCAGCCTAGCTCTGTTCCTGATGTAGTGCTGCCTGGGGCAAGTCCATCTCCTGGAACCATACTGTTCCTCAGATCAGATACCCTACCCTTCTTATCTACAGAATGAGGAATAGTCAGTCACCTGTTTATGTCATAGGACAAGAATGGCATAGTTTTTTTTTCAGATCAGATACCCTACCCTTCCTATCTACAGAATGAGGAATAGTCAGTCACCTGTTTATGTCATAGGACAAGAATGGCATAGTTCTTTTTTTTTCAGATCAGATACCCTACCCTTCCTATCTACAGAATGAGGAATAGAGTCAGTCACCTGTTTACATCATAGGACAAGAACGGCATAGTTTTTTTTTTTTTTTTTTAATTCTGTGGGACAGGAGGACATACCTGTATTAGTACTTGCTTTGCAAGAGATCATTTATGGAATAATGATTGGTATGTCACTGACCTAGAGATGGCAGGGAGATTGGCAGTTAACCAATTGGACTCTTAACCTTAGACTAGAACTAGACTAGAACTAGACTAGAAAGATGAGTCTCAGATGCTCATTTGGTAATACTAACATTACCTGGCAGATACCACAAACTAGGCATTATGTTAAGTGCTTAGCTGCATTTCATTTTATTCTCAGAACAATCTTTGTTCAAAAGAGACTGAGGTTTAGATGGGTTAAGTAACTTGCCTATGGTTACATAGCTAGTAGGTAGCAATCAGTGTGACCAACTCACAGTTTGGAGTCCTTCCTACTGCTAGGTTGTATAGGCTCTGCCCTCTCTGCCCAAGTAGTGAAGGACATTCATACAGCTGTAAAATAGAACTGCCTGCATGAAGTGGGGGCTGGCTTAGAGGTGCTGTTTTCCTTCAGTGGTTAAGTCTAAATTCTAAAGCCAAAGAAGGTATTTTAAGAATAACAGTTCTTTGTAAATGCATGGAATTTAAGGTAAAAGACCCTAACTCATTTAGAGATTTGAAAGCTGTCTACTCACTATTAGGGGCTTTCACATATTTCTGTTACCTGCAATAATACATTCTTTTGTGCTATTACTACCACTACTAAATATTTATTTTACTTTGGATCTTAAAGATACCCATGCATTACAAACAAACTGAGGGTTCATGAGCATTTTATACCACTTTATTGTTTAGGTGCACCAGTTTTTATGTCATAATTATTTATTTATGGCTAACATGAATTCAAAGCAAGCATGCAAATCAGGGCATCAGAAGACACAACTGTCATCATCAAATGTTAGTCTTCAGAGAACAACATCTCCACGAGGTTGGCCTGCAGACATTCAGATTCTACCAGTTTTTGAGGCTGCAAGAGAATAACAGTCAAATTGTAACCCCCAGTTACAAAAATGATTGGAAAGGGTAGAGTTGTTCAGTCTTGAATGACACAAATCTTGGAACAGAGAAAGTATGCCATTCAGAAACCATCGACTGGTAACAAGTTTTATAAAATAGTTAAGATACTTGCTTTAAGATGAATCATTAAAATAATTGGGTCTAAACTTGACTAAAACCAGAGACAGGCAGCCCAGTGCCATCCTTTCCCATCAGCTTTTATTCAGAATCCCAGGCCAAGGCCAGAGGTGCCCTTTTCAACCAATTACGGATTGAATGGTAAACCACTGTTGATGCCAATATTTAAAAAATCATATGTAGACCAGCTTTCTTAAGCACTGTTTATAGAATTGTAAAATAACAGCTTATGAAAAAGCCCTGCAGGTGTGGCTCGATTGGCTGGGTGTCATCTCACAAGGTGAAAGGCCACCCATTCAGTTCCCCATCCCAGGCGTATGCCTAAATTGTGGGCTCAGTCCCCAGTCAGGACGCCTCCCTCCCTTCCCGTATCTCTAAATAAATAAGTAAATAAAAATAATAAAAGCATGAAAAGATGTAATATTTAGGTATTTACATTATTAATGGTTTAGTGGGACGGGCCACAGGGAAAGGGGTGTTCGGGATGAAATGTCAAGACCTTTCCTCTTCGGAATCCAGAACACGTTAAGGGAGTTGACAGGGTGAATTGTAGCCCCAACACAGTTGAAGAAAGATACTCACTGTTCCATATTTAAGTAGTGTGGGCACTGCAGTTACTTTCAGTTTTTTTCTGAAGTCATTATTTGGATCTTTCCAACTTTTTGAAAAAAAAAAAAAAAAAGTGACCATGAAAAACATTAACTTGGTTTCTTACATTTTGTTTAATATTTAATATATCCCTATATTTCATTCCTTAGTAATCATTGTTTTTGTTGTAAACATTAAAAAAAACCTTGACTGTGACCTATTCCCCTGTGTAAAAGTTTTCATTCAAAGTGTAACTAAGCTATAAAATAAATGTAAAGACAATTAAGTTCCGAACTAACACCACGCCAAATTCATTTCATTATCCTTATCTCTAATATTCATGCAAGTGGTGAACATTCAAGTTTCTAATTTGTATTTAATATCTTGTAATTGTTTCACTTATCCCACTGTATCTCAGAGTCTGAGTCCCGAGGCTCTTCCGCCTGTGTGCAAGAGTCCAGCGCATGCCTGAGAAATAGACTGTATATTGCCACTTACAAAGGTTTTTCTCCTACTTGGCAGTAGATGAACACACATCCTTCACAAATATGCTTCAGCCCCTCTCGTACGACTGGTTCAGCTTAAAAAAAAAAAAAGCTGATATAAAGTAATCACATCAACTCTACAATTAGGCACTGAACGTGTCCCTCTCCCCTCCCCTCCGTGTTGGCTAAGGCCTGAGACTTTAACCTGCAGTTAACTGAGGAGGTGTTCTAGGTTAGGTGTGCTCTGATTTGAGAGGCACTTTTCATTACGATAACTCAGGCCCAGTCCTGATTTCCCCCCACGCCTCAGCGCCCAAAAAGAAAAGCAGAAACGCTCACCTACCCAAAACAGATCAACTCACATCTCCAATAAGACACTAATCACGTTGGGGAAGCAAAAAGCTTGAAAGAACTAGATTTCAAGATTACATGGATCGAATGGTATCAAGAGCACTCTTGGGGTGAGGATGGACTTAACCGAGAGAAGGGAACAGGGAGGAAAATGAAGCAAGACGACAACTCTGAGAGCCCAGCGGGTCTTGAGATTCCCTTCGCCTCTTCTCAATGCTGCCTAGGCCTTCTTGCTACTTTCTCAAGGCAGCAGCCCCGAATCCCCGCCTCACCCTGCACGCAGTCGGGGCACCAGCTTTTCCCTTCGGCGTCCTTAGAACCGGTAAAGTAGGCGAAAATGGTCTTGCCTTTGTGCTGCTCCACAGCCCGGCTGAAGTCCTCGAAGCCGGACACACTCACCTCCTCGTAAGGCGCCATGGGGAGAGCGCACCCGGAACCGCAGTGGGAATCCTTGAGCCGCACCGCCTAGAGGCGGGGCCCCACGTGGGGCGGGGCGAACCCGTTTCCGGGAGTACAGCGGCGCCTAAGGAGCCACAAGGCTTGGGGGGTTACGGGGACCTCTGAGGGCCAAACGTATCCGTGCCGCCTTTCTGCTCTCGCTTCTCGGATCTTTCGGTTCTGGCTCCATCCCGAAACCTAGGCTGCTGCCGTAATCTGGTCTTGGCCCCCAGCTCCTTGTACAGTGGCTGTAAACCCTACCGCCTTGCAGCCGTTGGGCCGGAGCCCTAACGGCTCCCAAGCCGCCCTGCGCCTGTTGCTATGGCGACCAGGCGAGCGGCCGGAAACGAGGCCTAATTGAGATCTCCATCTCGCCTGCTTCCCAGTAGCCGCGCCTCGCCACCCCAGGCCGGGTGGGCTCCGGCGGGGTTGGGGGGATTCTGGGAAGCTGCGTTAGGAGTCCTGGACCTGGGGGAGAGGAGACCTTGACCCAGGGCAGATCGTGCTGCTCGGCGCCCCTAATTACCTATTCTCCTGCCTAGGCTTTAGGGTGGGGCCGGGACTGGGGAAAGGGGGTACGGGACTTGGCGGGCGTGGGTGGGGGGCTGGGAGGAAGTAAGGCTGCGAGGTTGGAGTTTGTGTGTGTATGTGCGCGCGTGCGTGTGCATGTGCACGTGTGGAGCAGCCTTCAGAGCTTGGTGCCCTGGGTCTGCGTTCGGTCAGACGAGAATAGCCCTCGAGCTATGAGTTGGCTGACAGGCCGTGGGCTCTTGCCCAGGCTGCGCAGGGGTGAGCGAGCCGCAGAGATGCCACGCCGCTGTATGCGGCCCAGCAGGTCTGGACACGGAGTTCTCAGGCCAAGGGGGAAGAGATGGGTTGCAAGGACGTCCCGCGGCCGAAGAGTAAGGCGCCGGGTGAGGTCCTTGGTGTGGGAGATGCGCTGTGTCAGTGCAGAGAGGCTGCAGCAGTGTCGGCAGCCACGGAGGAGAAGACAAGCAGCGGAGGTGGCCGCGGGGGCCAACGAGGCTTCAAGGACTCCTGGTACTGCAGACTCGATTGAGGCTGCAGGGGACCCTGGGGCTGTGTGGGTGAACGGGGCTGTGGGGGAACCCCAGGTGGTGGGGCCTGCGGGGTCTGTGTGGGCGACGGGCACTGGGGAGGAGGAGCCGGGAGTTTATCGGAGTCCCCGGGGCTGTGAGAGGAAAGGTCGTCCTGGATCTATGGGGCATGAGAGCATTTTGGAGCTGTGGCTGAAGGTGCAGGCTATGAGGGCAGCTTCGGGGTGTGGGGAAGGAAGCAGAGTCGAGCTCCATCCTGTACCTCCAGGAGAGGGGCCAGTTGAGAGGGGTGTACCTGGCCGAGCTTCCTGGGTAGAGACCAGCCGAGGTGGTCTTACAGGACCGTGGGTGGAAGGACAAGTCAGGGCAGCTCCCCAGGCCTCAGGAATAGCTACAGGCCTAGGGGCGGGTTGTGAGAGACTCTCAGGCTTGTGTGGGCCTGTACAGGCTTTGAGGGTCCCGCCTGTGGGTATGCCTGGGGCTGTAGAGATGAGCTCTGGGTTGGTCCCCCCCTTGCTGCAGGGAGGACAAGCTGTGGGGGTACCTGGGACAGTGGAGGAAACAGGTTATGGCCTTGCCCCAGGCCCTTGGAGGAAAGGACTGACTATGGGGGTGCCTGGGCCCACGGGGTGGCCTGAAGCTGTGGAAGTACCCAGAGCTGTAGAGGCAGAGGTAGGCTGTGGGGGTGCTGCAGGTCTGTGGGAGAGAGGGCAGTCAGTGCAGATGCCGGGGGCTCTGGTACAAGAGGCAGTCTGTGGGGATACCCCAGGCTTATGGGGAAGGGAACAGGCAATGGGGGTACCCAGCACTGTAGAGGAAGAAGCTACCTCCATGGTTGCTCCAGGCATATGGCAGAGGAGACAAGCTCTGGAGGAGGTAGGCCCTGGGGGCGTCCCTGACCTGTGGGGCACCAGAGAGCCTGTAGGGGTACCTTGTGCCATTGAAGAGGAAACTAGATGTGGTGGTGACCCAGGGTTCAGGGATAGGGGACAGGCTGTGTGGGCAGAGACAGGCTCTGCAGGTGACCCAGGATCATGGGAAGCTGTCCAGACGGCAGAGGTATCTGGTTCTGATGAGCAGCAGGAAGGTCCTCTGGGTGTTCCAGGCCTGTGGAGTGTGGGACAGGTTATGGGAGCACCTATAGCTTTCGGGAAGGAGGTGGGCTGTGCGAGTGTCCCAGGTCTGTGGGGGACAGACCAGCCTGTGGGTGTGTCCCAGGCTGGGGTGGTACCAGGAGCCATTGGAGAGCAGACGTGTTATGGAGGTATCCCAGGCCTGTGGGGCAGGCAGCAGGCTTTGGGGGTGCCCCTGGCTGACTCAGTGCCAGGGGTGGTTGGGCAGGAGCCATGCTGTGACCATGTCTTGGGTCTGTGGGAAAGGAGGCAGGCTGTAGGGGAGCAGGAGGCTCTGGGGCCTACAGCTTTAGGGGTACCTGGGTGTGTGGATCAAGAGACTGGCTATAGGGATATTGAATGTCTGTGTAGGAGGAGAGAACAAAGGAGGGAACAGGCTGTGGGCTTCTCTGAGACAATAGGGATGTCTGAGGCATCAGGCATGCCCAAGCACAGGTGTGCCTCAGCAGGGGTACCCACAGCCACGGGTGTACCTGCATTTGGAAGGGTGCCTGCTGCTGTGTGGGTATCTGGCCCTATGTGCCCAGAAATCAGCTCTAGAGGTGTCTTGAACCTGTGGGAAAGAGTTCACTCTACTAGAATACCCATGGCTTCAGGAGTACCTGTGGCTTCTGAGGAACTGCTTCCTGTGAGAGAGAACACTGGTTCTGTGGCTTTCGCAGGATTATGGGGAGGGAGGCAGGTTATTGGGGTTCCCGAGATTGATGGTGTTTCTGTGGCTCCAGAGGTACCTGGCCTTGGGGAGGAGACTAGCTCTGAGGGTGTCCCAAGATCTTGGGGAAGGAGACAGAGTGCCAGGGTTCCTATGGCTGCTGTTGAGGTGCCCAGGGCTCCTGGGGTGCCTTGTCCTCTAGGGGTAGAGACTGGTCCTGGGGCTTTCTCACATTTGCCAAGAAGGAGACAGATTGCAGGAATACCTATGACTGCGGGAGTGTCCACAGCTGGTGGGGCACCTAGGCCTGTGCAGGAGGAGTCTGGTTCTGGAGGTGTCTCAGGCTTGTGCGGGGAGAGAGAGACAGTGCAAGGACCTGCAGATGCCAAGGGCCCCACAGGGATGGTGATGCCTGCCACTGCCCGGATGCCTGGGCCCATGGGGGAAAAGGTGGGCCCTGGGAGCATCTCAGCTGTTTCGAGAGGGAGATATACTGCAGGGGTGACCGTGGCTGTGGGGCTGTGCACAGACCCAGGTGTGCCTGAGACTGTAGGAGAGGAGACACACTCTGGGAGTCTCTCAGGCTTATCAGGAAGAAGACAGACTGTGGAGAAGCCTGTGGCTGCTAGAGTTTCCATGGCTGTGGGAGTGCCCGCAGCTACTGGGGTTCCTGGGCCAACGGTGGGTGACACTAGCTCTGAGGATGTCTCAGGTGTGTGGGGAAGGAGACTGGCAACTGAGAGGCCCACTGCTACCAGGGCTCCCGGACCTGGGGATGGGGAGACTGGCTCTGAAGGTGTCTCAGGTCTGTGGAGACAGAGACCCGATGGTCAAGTCCCTGGGGCTGTGGGGGCACCCCTGTCTTTGGGTGTGCTTGCAGCTGTAGGAGTTCCCGTGGTGGGGCGTGTTCCTGCTGTGGTGTGGGTAACTGGGTCTATAGGAGAAGAAAGGAATGCTGCTGTCCCAGGCCTCACAGTGTCGAGGAGACAGTCTGTAGAGGGACCTGGGGCTTCAGGGGAGGAGACAGGAGGTAGGAATGTCCTGGGGCTGGTGGGGAGGAGCCGGGCAGCGGGAGTGTCTTACACCCATGGGCAAGGGACCAGGTTATGGAGCTGCCCAGGGTCTGAGGGGCCAGAAACAGACTGTCGGGAACAGAATGTGCCGGGAGTGTCAGACACAAGAAGGGCTGTGGGGGTGAGCGAAGCTGTGGATGTGTCCTCAATTTCAAGGGAGGAAACAGGCCCTGGCAGTTTCAGGGACCACCCGCAGCAGAGAGGGAGGAGACAGGCTGCACGAGTGTATCGAATCAGAGCAAGAGGGGACAGTTTGGGAGAAAATTGTGTGGGGGAGGACAGACTGAGGGGGGCATTCCGGTAGTGTGTGTAGGGAACAAATTGGGGCATCCTGGGACTCTGGGAGGGAACAATTTGGGGGGAGATTTGTCTTGGGTTGTGGGAAGGCACAGGCTCTAGGGGTGTCTTGGTTGGGGAGAGAGATACTTTGTGGAGAAGACCCCTGGTATGCGGGGTCACATTGGGTGGTTTCCTGGAGCAGCTGGGAAGGCACAGGTTGCGAAGAGAGAGGTGTCCCAGGACTTTGTACAGGGGAACAGCTTGGGGGTGGGTGTCCCCAGACTCCGTGTGTGTGTGTGTGTGTGTGTGTGTGTGCGCGCGCGCGTGCGTGCGTGCGTGTGGTCACTTGAGCTCTCCTGGAACTGTGGGGATCATGTTGTGTTTTTCCTGGTAGAGAATGGATTATTAGGGTCCGGCACCCTCGGGGAAGGTGTTGAGCACATAAAAGTTGCAGTTGACCTGGCCCCAGTTCTGCAGACACCCCTGAACTGTGGTGCTAGCAAGCTACTTGGGATTGCCTTGCTCATGTGCCACCTCCCATCTTTGTTTTTTATCGTGACTCTACAGCCTTAGAAAAAAGGAATCTTGGACAGTTACCTTTATATTCCTTCAGATGTGTCTGTCTTTAAGCAAATCCAGACTACAAATGTTGGGTTTATTTAGAAGCTTAAATTAGGGATTTTTTAAAAACCTGATTTTCCCAATTGATTTTCTCTGGGATTCTTGGAGAGAGCAAATTCCCCCCAGTACACCTAACACTAGTCAGTTTATGGGAAATCAACTTAATTCAATAAATGTTGAGTTAAATTGTCTGCTATGCTCAAAGCACTGTGTTGTGGGAACTATCAGAGAAGAGCAAGACAAGGCCCTTACCCGCAAGGAACCTTGTCTAGCTGGGAAGATGAGACATATACCTGTGAAACAGGTAAATAACAACCTGAGACAAATGTTTGATAAGCACGTGATGAGTGCAGGGATAATAAAGTGTGCAGAAGGAGGCCTGCAGGACAGGGAGAGACTGTGATAATGAGTGTGGCCCGTAACAGTTTACAGAACACTCATATCTTTTATCTCCACTGTGTGTGCACAGGGTGCGGGGGAGGTGGGGGAGATCGGAGGTTTGGAGAAGTCATTCAGTTAATGGCAGATCCTGGCCTAAATTTAGGTATTCTGATGCTGCAGGTTTATTTGGAATCGTTCATTTCTGTCCTGAGCTACTGAGTAGGGTGAAGCCTAACTACTTTCTGACTGACGGTTAGGATTTATCAATGTGGAATGTGTGTCCATACAGCGCCCTGCCGGGAAGTGCCCGTTGACCACAGCAGAGCTCTGTTTTTAGAATAATGTCTTACTAAAGACCCTTGAGATTTGAAATTTGGAATGAAAAGGGCTCAAGAGATTGTCAGCAAAGTAGTGTCCCCTTGTTCTCTTGGAAAGTAGAATTTCAAAAGTGTACTTGCTTTTGTAAATGGAAGGAACAGTCATGTACCTATCTCTAAGCATGCGCTTTTTAGTGTGAGGTTGCTGTGGACTCCTAGAATATCGTATGAGCATGGTATTGTCTTTTACTAACTCTTCCTTTGTTTGAAGACTCTTGGTCTGAAAGTAACTGTCTTTCATTTCAGGCAATGTTTTCGGGAAGAACTGGTGGCTGATAACTGAGCTTTCACTGTTGCTCTGCACTGTCTGACATGATGGGACCAGCTTCAGCCTGTGTTCACCTGGCATCTAGTGTTCATCTGGACGGGCGGAGGGATTCCTGGACACTGCAGGCCCAGGCAGGTTTTTATTCCTTCATATTTTCGTTATGAAACATTTCAAACATAAAAGTTGAAAGAAGAGGGTGAGAATACCTTTTTAATTTTCTCTTTCAACAGTTGTAACCATTTGTCCTGTTTTTCTGTCCACCCTTCTCTCTCAAATTGTTGCAGAACCATTTCAAAGTGAGTTGCAGATATCATGACACTTTTAAATATTTGAGAATACTGATCCTAAAAATAAAATCTTCTGCTTAGCTGTAATGCCATTCACTAAGAAATGGATAGAAGGTTTTCCTAATATTATCTAGTAACCAGTCTTACTGTACTGAACTTCACCCAGTTGTACCCAAAATACCTTTCTTTGTATTATGAAAACCTTCAAGCATACAGCAACATCGGATTGCACAGTGAACACCTAGATACCATTGCTATTTCGCTGTATTTGTTTAATTGCATATCTGTCCTTCAGTCCATCTTTCTAGAATCCATTCATCAGTCTGTCATACTTTTTGACATATACCAAAGTAAATTTCAGACACAAGTACCCTAACTACTTCAGCATGCATATCATATACTAGAATTTACCATTTCTTTTGATGTAAATTTTACACCTGAAATGAATACGTTGAAGTACATTTATTGAGTATTGAGATTTTATTTATTTACTTTTAGAGGGAAGGGAAACATTTTTTCACTGTTCCAGTCCTAGAATTGGCCATTTATTCAAAGAGCATTTGTTACTTTGACAGAGAATGGAATTTAGAAACCGGTATCTGGACACTGGGTATGCTCACTGATTCTCGGGTGTCAGCGTTCCTAGGCCCCATTGGGACGTGACAGGGAAGTAGATGGATACACTCGTGTGGCCGTACGTGCATGCATTCACATGTACGCTCCCGTCCGTGTCCCTCCCTCTCGTTCCTTCCCTTTCTCTCTCTCTCTCTCCACATTTTCCCCTTGTGGTGTATCTATCTGCTTGCCTATCTATATTAAAACCTATGACTTCACACAGATAATCTCCAATTCCAATGCAACACTCTCCATACTTGTAATTCCCTTATTCAACACCGTGCAACCTTAGTCCAGTTATCCACAATCTAGCTACTTATTTGCTCAATCCTAGAGTGTACAAAAATATTTCAGAACTTTAATCCATGCACTTGCAAAAAGAGAAGCCTACAAATTAAAAATTTCAATATTTTTAGAGTACTTTTTATTTTTAGTCCGAGGTCATATGGTCCAAATGCTATGATCAAAAGTTCATTGGGTTAATTTTTTTTTAACCCTCACTTTTTAGTGTGGTTGTTATTCATTGGAAATTCATTTTGTTTCATTGGTTAGTATTCATTTTTAGGGCTTTCCTTCATTCTTGTTAATTTTACTTATTCCCTTCCTCCTCCCCTCCTTTCTTCTCTCCCTTCTCTCCCGCCTCTCTAGTATCTGTGAAACCTCAACAAGGTTCCAAATATACTTGTACAAAAAATTATATTCAGAGAGTTGTTATCACCTCTTCATTCCTCTCTCCTTTCTATTACGGGACAGGGGGTCCGGCCCTGAGCCAGTAGTGTGTGGGTTCTTGACTTCGTGTTGGAAAGGTTTCACAGCGTGAGTCCAGGTGACTGTGAGGCTGCGTTGACTAACGCTGGGGACTGTGAAACAAGGAAGGGCTCAGCATAGAAGAAGCAATAGGAGAGACCAGGTTCAGCTGCCTTACTCACTGGGAAGTCAGAGAAAGGGGGGCATTGGGGACAGGTTCAAGGGGTTAGCCTGGCTTGAGCCACCACTGCCTGTTGCTTACCTGATTTCAAGTCTTTTGGGGACCCTTAGAGTTTAGGAGATGCGTGCCTGCGGGGGAAGAAGAGAGGGGAGGGGAGGAAGGGAATGGAGCCAGCTGCTCCCCAGAGGGAAAATGGTCACATGCCTGGGTCCTTTGTCTTGAGGGTTGTATCTCTCTTGCAGGCAGGAATTGGGGAGGAGTTTTCAGGGGAGGCTTTCAGGGAAATGTTCACCAGTTTTCTAGGTGTGCCCCTGCGGGGTCATGGTCTCCTCTGATCCATCAGTGACAGGGAAGAGGATCTTCAGTCACTGCAGCTGGTCCTACCATCGCTCACCTGATTTTGCTGCTTTTCTGGTCCTGGAGCTGAAATACAACTGAGGCCTAGATGCTCTCCCTAGGGAGGTGACCTTCTGCATCTGGCTGTCAGTTGCTCCGCCAGTTTGTACAGCCGTCTGTCTCAGTTTCCCTACTTGTCCTGGCCTACTGGCCTGACTCATTTCCACTCAATTCCTACCCATATCCTATAGATACCTAATCTTAATAGTCTCTGATTTTTCTTTCATGTGCTTCTTTTTTTCCAAATGATCAGACATGTATATATTTTCTCATATATTTTTCCCCTTTTTTGAAGATACTACAGGTACTCTTTTGCACTTTGCTCTTTTCCCTGAACAGTGTATCTGAGAAGTCCCTCCACATCAGTTCAAAGAGATCTTCTTCATTCATTTTTACATTTTTATAGTACTCCTTTGGGTGGATATAGCATAATTTATTCAGCCATTCTCCTATATGGCACTTAGGTTGATTCCAATACTTTGCAATCACAAACAGTACAGTGCTGAGTAACCCTTTGCATCTGTATTGGGCGTGTATTTTCAGGGTAAATGGCTGTAAGTGAGGCTGCTGGGTCAGGAAGTACGCACAGGTAATTTTGTTAGATTTTGCCAAGTCCTGTCCCTGAGGATTGTACCGATTTGCGTTCCCACCCGCAGTCTGTGAGAGCGTCTGCATTTTCCTGGCCGCACCCACAGCATACATTGTCATTCCTTTCACGTTTCTGCTAATCTTTTGCTGTTCCAGTATTTTCTTAATGTGTATGTTTATCAGATCGACCAGTTTTTTATGTTTAAGGGCCATTTTTACATATAATTTCGGTAAGTTGTCTGCTCAAGTGTTTTTCTCATTTTCAGTAGAGTTTGGGTATTTTCTTAATATTTAAGATTTCTTTATATATAGGGAGCCCTCCGTACTTACAAATATTAGTTCTGTGAATTTTTTATGGATTTTTTAACAATAAAAAACAGGTAGAAGTTGTTTTTAAAGTTTTTATTTTAGTGTAATGAAATTTTGTCACTCTTTCCTTTATGGGTTTTGAGTTAGAAAGTCTTTCCCTACAGTCAGGCCAACGAGGAATTCACCCGTACTTTCCCTAGTGCTTGCGTTAAATCCCCCAGTCACTTTAGGTTGTTTTCACTTTGGGAGAAAGACTTTGTCCGTATTAAGGCTGTAAGTTCAAGGACTGTTTATCAGCGTGTGTGTGCCTTCCATACTGTTTGTTCTTCTTCCTCTTAATTTCTGGTGAGGTTTATGACTGCGTGGTTGTTTTCAAAATACTGTCTTGAAGTGTTACGACTGTGGGTTTATGTAAACTGACTCCTCACACACGAGTATGTGAGCACGCTTCACTGTGGAAGCCGGGGAGGCCGTCCCCCGGACAGAGGCCCCGCAGCACGGGCTCCACTGAGTGTGTTGTTGACACGCCCGAAGCTGCGGAGTTGTTTGCTGCCTTTGACCTGGTAACCCCAGAATAGATCGTTTGTCCTAAGGAAATAGTCAGAAAGGATGAAAAAAATTAAATGTATGGAAAAGATGCAATAATCTAAATGTTTAATAATAAAGTTATAATTGGGTTAATTGGATTTTGGAAATGCGACCATGAAGAATAATGAAAACTGTGGGAATATGGAAACATGACTATGTTAACTGAAAAGCAAAATCAGGTTTGTATTTCTTGTGATTAAAACTGACAAAAACTTAAGCCTGCATAAGAAGGTGTAAGTGGCCTGTTCAGAGCAACATGGACTTAGGTGCAGAATAAGAGGTGTGGCCCAACCACCAGAGGAAAACCTCAGGGAGGCCTGAAGAGATGGTGTCGAACGGCTTGGGTCCGATGTGGCTCTGTGCTGTGTCTGGCAGCAGTTTTGGGGAACACTCATAATGGATTGTGTTGGTCACTTGCCAGAACCTGATTATTTAGCAACAGGACAGATGTCATTAACTGGAGAGTTGAGCTCACTGGCTGCTGCTTGAAGCGTTTTGGGTTGATTTTAAAGGAGGGTCCTGTGTGCTGTTAGTGAACCGAAGGGCAGTGCTGTGGCTCTGAGTGGCTGCGGCGTAGAACCGGCGGGCTCGGTGGGGAGTTGGCGGGTGTGAGAGTGGCTGAGTCTATCAGTACAAAATAAAAGTACCTTTTAGCACTAATAATCGTGTGGGTAAATTTTTAGAAATGTGATCACAAACATATACCAACTATACAAAATGCTGTTTTTCTCATGAGTGCTTACTTTTATTTATTTAACTTTTTAAAGAACCAGCTGCAGTTCAATAAGAATGTTCCTACACATTCAAGCAACTTGGCAATCCGGTATTCTCCTCCGCATGCCATAAAAATTGAGAAACTGAAGAACTTGCACAGCGAGTCCGACTGTTGTAAAGACTTGGATTTTAGACACGGTGCTGACCAAAGCAGTTCTGTTTCCTTTTCTGTCATATCAGAAGAGAGACTTAGCCATGCTGTCCACCTCGCCAAAAGAGATATGAAACGAAGACAATTTGAAGAACATGTAAGACATCATCTCAGAAGTCAGCCCCAAGTTTCTCAGAAACACGGATACACCAAGCATAAAGTGTCTGACCTTGGTGTGGACAGGAAGGAATTGAAGACTCAAGAGGTTTTTCATTGCAGCCACCAGCCGCCCCTAGCAGATGTTTCCAGCTCAGGTGCCAGGGTATACGTCTACACATCTCATCCAGGACAGTCAGATCTGACCGTGCCAAATTCGCCACCCACCCATGATCCCGGACTTCAGCCACGTGCCAGGGTAGGTGACCACAAAAGCCTGTGTGAACACAGAAGCCTGCTAGAAGTTCAGCGACTCCAGAAAATATTGAACAATTGTATCCATAAAATTGAAGAAGTAACTAAAGAAGGTGAGAAAAATTGGTGAGAGTGGGATAGCTCAGATACATTCCTTCCTTTGGGACCCCTGCCCCATCAGGTTGCACTCCCTCTTCTGTTCCTAGAGCAAGCACTCATGGCCAGACAGGTGGACTTTGAGTTTGCCCAGTGTCTTTTTCTGAAGAGTTTTCCCTGCTCCAGTCCCACCGCCCGGCAGAGGCCCGCGGCATAGCTCCTTTCCTGAGGCTGCACTTGCTCGTCGGCTGACCGAGGGCCCAGCCCGTGGCCCAGCCCGTGGCCTGGGGCACCTGCTGTCTGAGCCTTAGGTCTTTTGGAACCAGGGTGAAAATCATCCTGTACAGTGTTGCTTCTGTACCCAGAAGTTCTTCAGACAAAATTACTTTTAATTTGTTTGAAAAAGAGCATAGTGTGTGTGCATTGTAGATTAAACCAGGTTTAATGTGGACAGTGTTTAGATGAGTACACATCAGTGACAAGGAAAGTGGTGGATGTATATGGAAAATATCTGACCATAGGGTAGAAGGGAGGTTGTGTGATCACCACATACTGTTTTCTATAGTTCTCCAGTCTCCAGGCCCTCGTGTTTCCCTGGGGAACAGAGCGTTGATTCCACATGGAGAAATTACGGTTACCATGGCCAGTGAGGAGGGAAATCGAGCCCAGTCAGACTCAGGGAGTAGGACTTGAGCATCACATATATTGTGTTAGGATAGTACATAAGTCTGTGATGATCTTTGGCATTTAAAAAACTAATTTATATATGCATGTGTACAAATATGCATTTATATCAGGAATTTAAGGTGCCTTAGAAAAATACCTGTGGTTGAACAACATCGAACAAACACATAAATGAGGATATTGTGGCACAGGAAAAAATGAGGAAAGGAAAAACAAGATATATTCAAGATGGGTTACAAATTGGTTTCTGAGCTTCTTAGCATCCAGCTAAAGAGAAAAGTGTGACCAGTTGCAGAACTTACAAAGTCTAAAATAGGAAAAGCAGTTGTGTGAGGGAAAGAATTATTGCACATACGGAGACCAGAAAAAAGTGTCTTCTGTGGGCCTTCATAAACAGTGTGTTGTGTAATAAGAATTAAAACTATCCCTATATCCGATAACAGGAGTGTTAAGGTTTGTGTCTTGTAACGTTGCTCGGTGTCAGCCTGTGGCCGGTCCCCGTGGCGCACTGGGGTAGGAGCCAGGCTGCCAGGGGAGAGGAGCCAAGGGCCCACTGCTCTGCTGATGTGGCTTCATACAGGGGACCTGCAGAGCAGAGCTCTTCAAACTCTGGGGAAGGACTGAGTCGAAGGGGCTTTGTTTTTGGTTTGGTTTTGTTTTTTAGTTAAAAATGTCAAACACAAATCAAAACTTTCTAAACTATAATAAAAATGTCGTGACAATGGCGCATTGCTATAAAAATGTGTAAGTGCACACTTCTGGTTTCTGCACTTAGCTTGTCGTGGACTGGTGGTGGTTTGCGACAGCCCCTGTCTGCAGTCCGCCCTTTCAGGTGGGCCCCCAAATGCCCGGGTGTGCTTCCCAAGGGTGTGCTTCCCAAGTGCCGCTCTGCACACTGGTGGCATCAGAAGCAGCTGCAAGGGGCTAAATGGGGTGGAAGGAGATGACCTGGACTGGTGAACACACAGTACAGTGTAAGATGGCGTGTTATAGAGCCGCTCACCTGAAACCTGTAAAACTTCATAACCAATGTCACCCCAATAAACTCAGTAGAAAAGACAAAAAAAGGAATCGTCTGGAAGATGAGCAGTTAAAAACCCCGCCCGAGCCAGTTGCCGTGAGGAGTCAGCACCTGAGTCCAGAGTCCCCACCAGTGCAGGCCAACAGGAGACAGTTTGCCTTGTAGGCTCCTCTGAGGCTGCATCTGTGTCCACTCCTCCTTGATGTCAAATTTCGATTTCTTCAAAAAGATTTTCATTAGTTGACTTTTTAATGAGTAAATATTAAATATTCGAATTTATAAAATGTATAAAGCACTGCTTTTATCTGACTTGTTTAGTGGAGTTTTGCTTAAGAATATGTACTGCGTAAACATACTTGAAAGCCACCAACTGGACAGAACAGACGGGTTGCACACCCCTCGGGCAGTGTTCCAGAAACAATTTCTTTGAACTAACCTTTTGAAAATGTGGAACACCGTTATATATGAGGGTGTCCTTCCTGACAAGTATGAAGGCTTTGGACATTCATATACTCTTCATGTGTTAGGGAAAGGATTTCTCTTCCGGATTTCAGAAAAGAAAGTGTAAAAGAAATCTTGTGAGATAGTAGGCCAATAAAGGGTTTTTGAGAAAAAATAGAAAGCGTTGCAGATTTTGGCCCAATGTAAAGAATTTTAAAACAGTAAGAGGAGCTTCCCGTGGAGCAGGCAGTGCAGTGGAGTTGGGATCAGGGAATCCCGCACCGAGGGGGAGCCAGACCTGGTGCGGCCTCTGGCCCTGCGGAGTCAGCACACCGCCCTTCCTTCTGATCTCGTGGTTAGTGAGGAATGGCATTTGTTGTTGTGACTGCCCGTTTTCCTTTGTAAAGTAGAGCCCTTCAACTTACATGATCTCTCTGAGCAGTTGTATTTTTGTGAGTTTTTATATTTGACTTATAACTCACTGGGGGGGAATATTTTCAGAGAGAATGGAAGAAGCCTTGGACCCCGACGAAGAGCGGCGGATCCGGGTCAGGAGGCAGGAGCAAGCCGTCCGTTCTGCGCGCACGCTCTACGGCCTCCAGCAGCAGGTGCAGGAGCGGAGGGGGGGGGGGCAGGGAGCAGCGGGGAACTCGGCCTTGTGTGTGACCTTCTAAGAGATGTGTTTTTTTCCTCTTGCCTCAGAAATGTTAGCACCGTGGTTTACTCTGTAAACTCTCATGTGTTTGTGAGGCTAAATTTCCTGAACATGCGGATAAATAATTTCTTTCTCTTTCTGTCATCTGCCTTTATGTATGTGTGTTGTCTATGTAGCCAAGCTCCTTAAATAGTGGTTTTTGACTTTTTGATGTCAGAGAGACTCTTGAGAATCTGCTAAAAGCCATGGGTCCTTTCCCCATTTAAAAAAACTGCTTATACAGCACATTTTTTCAGACAAAGTCAAGGGGATTAGTTACCCCAAAACCCTTTGTCTGCAGTTTTGAATCCTCATCTTAGCAGAAAGGGACCATTTTAGTTTCCCATCTGTCTCATGTTTACAAGGTTCTAGAAACAGTAGTAGTAAATAATTTGATCATCTTTATTGAATAGTAAGAAATGAAGACTATGTTAAGTGTCTTTTAGGACATATTTAGTGGCTGAAAATGAGCATTTACAGTGTTCATGGGTAACTTTTTAAAAAAATTTGTTTTACCTTTAAGGACTTACTCATTAATAAGTTTTTAATTCATTTCTGGTCTTACTGCTTGAACCAAAAACTGGACCTTTTTATTTTAAAGAATATGTCTGAGATTTTGTTCCGTATTTGGGGGTGGGGGTTCTGATTTGGTCCTTACTCTATATTGCTGCCATAAAGATTGTTTTAAAACACAAATTTTCCCTGACAGACCTCTGCTTAAAAGACTTCAGTGGCCCTCTGTAACACAGAGGGTGACACAGAGGGTGGACGCTAAATCTTTTAGCGTGGCACTGAAGACTTTCTGACCTGGTCCTCCTAGCTTTTGAGGGTCACCTCCCCCTTCACTCCTTCGTGCTCAGTTCCTATTACCCTGGGAACCACGGAACGGAAGGTGGACCCTGTGCTCCAGTCACCGTCTTGAACTGGAAACCAGTAACTGTTTTAGGGGCGCAGGAATGAAGAGCCTGTTTTATTTTCAAGTGACTTGAATTAAGAATGGTTAAATTTGGATAAGACAAGCTATGTCCTCTTCTACAGAAAAGATCAGTGGAAAGGTACGAAGTTTTCATGTTTTTCCCTTTACAAAACAGGTTAAAGAAATCCAGGAAGAATTGGATAAATTGAGTCCACATAAAACTAAGCACACTAAGAAGGTATGATGCAGTTCAATTCTGATTAATACTCATCATTTATAAGTCAGATTTCCAATGTTGTGTCGGCATCAGGTGTGTTCTCTGCACCGGCACTATTTTGAGGGCTTGTAGAAACCTACTAGCAAGGGCATGAACACCTTAAATATGAACTTGGGGTTGTCTTCCAAATTCTCGAAATAGATTTTTGTTGCTGCTGCTGTTGTAAGAAACTGAGAATTAGAAGGAAAAGACTTTAAAGAACGTCTTTAAACTTTATAATTACCTTAATTATGAAAAGGTTTTCACAGTGGAAATAGTTCAGTGTAGACAGAAGATAGACTATAAGCATTCTTAAGGACGGGGTTAATGTCAAGAAGTTCTGGATATTGAAGTAACTACTCACATTTCATTTATTGCCAGTCATGGGCAATGTCCAGGCTGGCAGCCGCCCATCGAGGGGCCATTCGGGCCTTACAGACGTTTGTCACTCTGTTCACTGACCGAGGGGAGCACCCAGTTCCTGCTCAGTATAGGGAACTGGGCAGTCTCATTCGCCAGCTTTCACTGTGTTCGGCCAAGTTGGATGCTGATTCATCTGTTGCTGATGTGGTTATAAATATCCTGCATCAAATTGAGGTATGAAATTGACTCTAATTTTTGTCAAGTGTGTTGTTTCTAAGCAAGGAGGTAATGTTTACTGCCTCCAAGTTTCACTGAGATTCATGGAGAATACAAGACAGAACTTCTACACCTAGTAAATTAAAGCTTTACTGAGGGCAGAAAAAAGACTTCATTTTTATTTTATTGTTTTTATGATCTAGTCTATAATATTGTATTTCACTTCTTGGAGAATGGTGGCTTGAGTCTAGAATATATATCACCTCTTAACCAGGTCCATTAATTAAAAAAGAATTTTCCCTTTCCTGACTGCCAGTTAATAAAGAATTTTCTACCATAGAAAAAGAAAACAGTAACGCACTCTTAGATTAGTGCTTTAATTAGAATATTGGCGTATAATCTAGAGAGAGTTTTGGAAGGGAGACATTTTAAGATCTGGGGAAGCAGAGGCTTAAGTCTTGTGATATGGCTAGAGACTTCTGGAAATCACAACCGGAATGTACTAGTCAGGAATAAATAGTGTTCTTTGTTTTTATTGGCGACAAAGACAGCAAGGACAATATGGCCTTAAATCTTGATAGTTCTCTGAGCTTCCTACCACGT